>JASDQU010105929.1:89402-108319 GCA_032191745.1 Picea mariana | reverse complement strand
GCCACTTTCTCATCAACCTGTTACCTGTCACATCAACATGTCATTGTATCCAACCTATCATTGTCATTGTATCATCAACCTATAACTGATCATCAACATGAGCTATACAAGAACTTGTACCATATCATTCATCAACTGTGTACCAACATTGCATCAATGTATAAACCATACCATGTACCATCAATGACATACCAAGAAAGTTCCTCAAGCCAATATCATAAATGTTTGCCTCTAACAAAAAACCATAACATCCATAGAAAAAATACTAAGAATATGTCTCACACATATATCACCTCAACCATAGCAGCCTTATGCCCAAGAGGCCTCCAAGATATGCCTTAAGCATATTCCATACCATACATAAATCAAGCCTAAAAAAAACACATAAACAACATACCTTTACCCATGAAACTTGTAGTATACCATCTCATACTATGTCACAAACTTGTTGTACCTTTAACCCTTGCTGCAGCGTGGACCTAGCTATCCTCCTCAAATATGTCTTGTCCTCGCGGGACCAAGACCTACATTTTAGCAGGGCCTCGCATGACGATCCCTAGATAACTCGTGGGGGTGCCTCATGGGACACCAGTGGTCTGACCCACGGGGGTCAACCAAACTAGGGTTTCCTTAGAAACTTTTTCTCTCCTCTGCAACCCAAGAAATCCTGCACTTCGTTCTTGTCGCTACCTCATATTTTACCGTCGCAAACTTGACAAATAGATCACTAGTTCACTAGAAGATATTCGATAGAATAAATGAGTAAATGTACTTGTGATTGACTCCTTGAGGTGTATTTATAATTTTGCTGGGAAACCTCTTTCCTTAATTTGAGGGGCTTCTGAATGTTCTTGTTACAACCACTTTAACCTTTCATTAATGACTTGTAACCAACTAGGGACTTTTTGACCATTCTTCGGGGATTTTAACTTCACAAGGCCATAACTCCTCAACCGTGAGGAACCATGTGGTGTACCACCTATCATCGAAAATGGAATGACAAGGAATATGCATCCCTGAGTGAGTTAGGTGCATTCACACCATCCTTCATGACCTTTTTCCAAGATCAACTTCGAGTTCCATAACCACACCTCTGGGGCTTCTTGTAGACTTCTTCAAATAATCTTCCCGTGAGGGCCATGCTTAGACCTACGCCATAATGGGACCACTTTGGAGACTTCTCCAAATACACACATCACATATGTCGACATCAATGACAATCATTGCTTGTTGACATCAATGATAACCAATTGTCCAACAATATCCCCCTTTGGCATTGATGGCAACACCAATGGCCTGGGAATATTCACTCTCTTTCTCATGATCCCATTGTGATCATTGCTCCCCATGTGACCATTTCTTCCCCTGTCTACATGCATTTGTTCTTTCTCTTCATTTCCATGCATATGTTCTTTCTCTTTGTTTCCATGCATATGTTCTTTCTCTCCCCCTTTGGCATCAATGGAAAAGGGTAATTCTCCTTGGGGATGCTCTCCCCCTTTGGCATCAATCTAATTGCTTCCATCTTGGAAACTAGGACAAATGTCTCTTCAAAATATATACCTTCAATTTGAGAATATCCTTTACATACTAACCTTGCTTTGTTTCTGGTTACCCACCCATCATCGTTTAGTTTATTTCAAAAAACCCACTTAGCACCAATCGCATTCTTATTATTTGGTCTTGGAACCAGTTCCCATGTGTCATTCTTCTCTATCTGATCCAATTCTTCATCCATATCCTTGATCCAATATTCATCCTTACTATCCTCTTCAAAACTATTGGGTTCAACTGTAGATAAAAATGCTAGATATTGTTGTTCAGGTGAAAGTATTCTTCTTTGGGTTTCAACTTCTGCATCTTTATTCCCAATAATCTATTCTGGTGGATGATTTTTTTATACTCGTCGTCTAGGTGTCTTAGGAGGTATTTCTTTCTCATCTTCCTATTTTTCTTCTTATGGCTTCTCTTCTTCTACTAATTCTTCTTTTAGATCTTCCTTGTCATCCTTCTCTTTTGAATCCTTGCTTCCTTCTTTGTCCTTCCATACACTTGTCTCGTCAATCGTTACATTGATACTTTCCATGATTCTGTTGATTCTTGGATCGAAGCATTTATATGCTTTTCTTTTGCTTGAATACCCAAGTAGTATGCACTTATCAACTTGGGAGTAAATTTTTCCAAGCCTGCCATCTTCTCTTTTGATATAGCATTTTCTTCCAAATACTCTAAAATTCTTCACATTTTTCAATCTTCCTTTCCATAACTCATAGAAAGTATTATCACTGTTACTTCCGAGCATTCCTATGTTCAATATGTGAACTGTTGTATGTATTTCTTGTGCCCAAAAGATATCATTCATCTTGGAATCTTTAAACATGGTTTTGGCTATTTCCTGTATTGTTACGTTCTTTATTTCGACCACTTCATTTTGTTGAGGTGTCTTGGATACGAAGAAATGTCTCTTTATTACATGTTCACCACATAAATCCATGAACTCCTTTAATCTAAGCTCTCCTCCACTGTCTGATCTTAAGCACTTGATTTTCAAGTCCATCTCAATTTCAACCATTTCTTTGTATATCTTGAAGTGTTCAAATTCTCCTGACTTCTTCGTGAGTAGGAAAATTGAAGTCATTATTGTGTAGTCATCAACCAATAGCATAAAGTAATGTTCGCCATTTAATCCATCCATTATTGTAGGTCCACATAAATAAATGTGTACAATCTCCAATGGTTTTTTCGCGAACTACTCTTTTGATTTAGACCTAGTCTTGGTTTGTTTTCCTTGTAGACAATGTTCACATAGATAACTTTTTGGCTTTGATATCTCATGCATTTCTTTCACTACTTTCCTTATGATGATTTTGGAAAGGTTATCAATGTTTATGTGACCCATCCTTCTATGCCAGAGCCAACTTTCATTTTCCTTTCCTAAACAACATTTTTCCTTTCCAATCTCATTGAGGATGTATATGTTCTTTGAGGTTCTTTTAGTTGTGGCCACCAATTTTTTTGATCCTTCTTTTCTTATTTTACGTTTATATGAGTCGAACAAAAGATTGTGTCCTTGATCACACATTTTACTGACACTTAGAATATTTTGCTTCATATCTTCAACCAGTAGAACATTTTTTTCCTTGGCCTCTTTTCTTCCAATCTTGATTACGCCTCTACCTATTATTCTGGTTGATTTATCATTTCCAAATGAATCTGATCCATCTCGTTCCTTCTTCACGGTCAGGAACTTGTTATTGTCACATTTCATATGCTTTGAGCAATTAGTGTCAACATACCACCCGCGTTTCTTGTATTGCGCTTGTAGAGAAAGCGAGCATTCTTCAGTGTTGAATTGATCCTGATTTTTTCTTCATATACTTTGTGGTTGATGTTTATGACTATTGATATTATGATTTGGTTCCTTTGGAGGAACATTCAATATACAATCTTTGGCCATGTCTCCAAAGTTGTTTCACTTGTAGCACTCTACCTCATTACTTAGTGAATCAAAATTGTTGTGATTTATGTCTTATGCTTCTTGTGGATTTCTAAGATAGTTGTTGTTTGAATAGCCCTTTGTAACATATCATTCTCCTGAGCACACTTTTATTGACTTGTTCTTTGAGGACACTTGCGTGCAACTAATTCGTTTATGGTACATTATGATTTTGTTTCGTTTATGGGCTATATATAATGATGATGATGTATTGTGACTAATTGTTATTTTAATGTATATGTATTGGAAAATTATATTGACAAGTTTTCCTGAGTGTGTAGGACACACGATAGGTTATGGATGGTGATGGACTCAATGGAATTCCTTTAACTCTATATTTAGTCAGGGAGAGGATTGTATTTGTTTGAGTATTTCATTTTGTGCACATGTGACATATGATTGATAATATTATGATTTATGTATATGGATTATTGACATTGTTTTTGTCAGTGGATACATGCTTGACGATGCTTGCTAATATGACTCACATAAGCATTTAAGGGGCCATGCACATAAATGAGACATTTGAGGCAGACGTGTGGTAGCGTCCCTGTCACAACCTACTAGCACTCTCGCCATGACCTGAACTGTAGGTTAACGATTGCCTAGTTCGAGAGATCCATGATGTCGTGAGGGAGGAATGAGGTGGTCGCTAATGAATATTTCTAAGGGTTGTGCAATAAGGAAAAATACTTATTCCTTAGATTCACTTAGTCTCTCACAAGGTCGAACAAGATGAGTGTTGACTCCAAGGGTCGAATAAACTTCCAAAAATAATCAAAGGCGAGTGGCACCCTTGGAGCACGAAGGTGCGTCTTGAAGGGAACATCGTGTAACTAAAACACGAGTCAATAAATCTAGGTGGCCTAGAAAACATTTAAATGGTTAGATCTTGTTAGAATAAAATAATTAATTAGTCAATATAATATAAATCCTAACAAAAGTCTAAGATTAAGTATAAACCTAAGTCTAACACTAAGTCTAAGTCTAAAATTTAAATAAATGACTAAATGAACTATGACATAAGTTAAAAGATTTGAGATAAATTCAAACTCTAGAAAAAATGGGGAATAAATTTAAAGGGGTGCACAAAATGTATATGTGTGCATGAAATTAATAAAATGGATTTTTAAAATAGAAATAAATAATAACTTGAGAGAATAGGTGTATACATAGAATAGTATCTTAAGTCAAGCTACCACTAAGTCTAACTAGAAGAAGACTCATAATCCAACTCTAACTAAGATCTAGTTAGGAGACACTCATTAAATGAGAATTTGGGGAACAAAGGGACAACTAAGAGAGAAAATAGGAACACATTGGGGAATCTGGGGGAAATTGGCTTTTTAAATAAAATAAAAAGGTATTACTTGTGCAACTTGGGGAGAGTGGGACAAGTGTGTGAGTGAATAATCCTAATTAAATTAATTAAAAATATAATTAATTGTGCATGAGGACATGTGTTAATGAGTATTTTTTTATAAAACAAATGTGGTAGAAGGGAAATGGATCTCACTTTGGATAATACTATCATGCTGCCAAAATTTGGTTGACTGTGTTTTACTTGTGAGAGTTGGGATTTCAAGCTTGAGAAAGAGTGGAAGCTCTTCCTTGTGAGGAAAGCTTGGAGCTATTGTTTTTCTGGTTTCTTGTGTGTGGACCCTTTGCGGCTCGAGGGGGATAAGGGGGAAGAAGACTACCCCTAGCATTGGCTGGGAGGTACTAATGAAGTCACTTGGATTGGAAATCTAAAGACATGGATCAAACAACGAGCTCCGATTATGATCTACATAGAGTTAGTTCGAGGGAAATATTATCTTCATTGATCAACCACCTCGGTCACGATATTTCATTGTATGATTATTATTTGATAGGACATTAAACATTGTTCTTCATTAATAATAGTAATATTTTCTCAGTTGTCAAACCAAGGGGGAAGAAGAGTACCCCTAGAGTTGGCTAGGAGGTACCGATGAAGCTAGTTGGATTGGCAAGCTGAAGCCAAGGATCACACGATGGGCTCTAGGTAAGATTTGCATCAAGTAGTTCGAGGGAAATATTGTCTTCATTGATCAACCACCTCGGTCACAGTATTTTGTTGTATGATTAGTATTTGATAGGACATTAAAAACATTTATTCATTAAGAATAATAATATATCCTCAGTTTTCGAACTTTCAGTTTTTAATATGGATATAAATATACATTTTATAAAGAATATGATGGATCTGGTTAGAATGTGTTAAAACCGTATTACTATAAAAATGGCAAAATGATTTTAATGAAAAAACTTCATAGAATTAAGATATGCTCTCATGCTCATTGTACATACGTCTAAATTAATTCAGATTCAGGTCTCTTATGATTCAATCTGATTACGATCTCCAAACTCATCATGGTTGTGAAATTTTAAATNAAATATTATCTTCATTGATCAACCACCTCAGTCACGATATTTCATTGTATGATTATTATTTGATAGGACATTAAACATTGTTCTTCATTAATAATAGTAATATTTTCTCAGTTGTCAAACCAAGGGGGAAGAAGAGTACCCCTAGAGTTGGCTAGGAGGTACCGATGAAGCTAGTTGAATTGGCAAGCTGAAGCCAAGGATCACACGATGGGCTCTAGGTAAGATCTGCATCAAGTAGTTCGAGGGAAATATTGTCTTCATTGATCAACCACCTCGGTCACGGTATTTTGTTGTATGATTAGTATTTGATAGGACATTAAAAAAATTTATTCATTAAGAATAATAATATGTCCTCAGTTTTCGAACTTTCAGTTTTTAATATGGATATAAATATACATTTTATAAAGAATATGATGGATCTGGTTAGAATGTGTTAAAACCGTATTACCGTAAAAATGGCAAAATGATTTTAATGAAAAAACTTCATAGAATTAAGATATGCTCTCATGCTTACTGTACATACGTCTAAATTAATTCAGATTCAGGTCTCTTATGATTCAATCTGAGTACGATCTCCAAACTCA
Source organism: Picea mariana (assembly GCA_032191745.1). Lineage (NCBI taxonomy): Eukaryota > Viridiplantae > Streptophyta > Pinopsida > Pinales > Pinaceae > Picea > Picea mariana. The sequence goes on along the minus strand of JASDQU010105929.1, from coordinate 101,824 downwards.
TCATGGTTGTGAAATTTTAAATATATATATATATATATATATATATAACTTCGTTGTAGATACCCTGATATTGAACGATTGTATTATGGGATAATATCATAGTAACTGCAAGATATTGATTTTATTAATCTCCATCTTCCTACGAATAGAGACACTTGAGGCATGATTATATTAAACAATTATGTGTATAATATCATCGAGTTTTTTAATTCCAGTTAATTATAATTACTTGAATATTGGAAACATAATCATGGATTTTATTTACAATGAATTCCTACCCATAAACAATAGGATTATGGGGATGTCGAACCATTACTCTCTTTCCTCAACTAGTGGTCGACAACTTTGATATCCTCAGTCGGGATAGTGTCGAACTGTCAACCTTGGTTTTGATTTGAGAATTTTTATAGAGAGAGGATTTATGCAATTTACTGCTTCTCTCTCTCTCTCTATATATATATATATATATATATATATATATATATATATATATATATATATATATTAAATAGAATCATATTCTGAATCTTCCCTACTCTCACCTTCTTTTACAATAACGAGTTATAATTTGTATTTCCTTAGGAACCAGAAGGAATTAATATCTAACGTCTAATCATCTTGAAATGTAGCTTGAGTGTATTCTTTTAAGGCCTAAATCTTACGACTTAAATGATATTTGGTAATAAGACTACCAATGATTGGTTGTCAACCTTCATAAAAGTATCATGGTTTCTTAATAAATATAATTACAATCAGTATAAATATTGAATTAATAATAAATGATAGTATTGTTTCTATGGTATGTGTAATTGAAATCATTTTAGTATTGAATTAATATTTATATTAGTATATTAATATTTTGAAAGAGATGATGAATATAAATTTAATTGAACCAATAATCTTATTATATTCTATATCTCCTTAAAAGTCTTGATCTTTTGATTTTAGTAATTGAGTAGGAAGTATATATATTTTTTTACTTGAAGGATATGAATGATGTTAATGATATACAAGGGAATAATATTATTGCTTACTGTTATAATTATTTTGTGTATAGTTGATGAGATGATGCTCTATTTATTATTTTCATTAATGTTTACGTCGTCATTACAGTTATCTTGTGTGTGGATTAAATACTGAGATGTTATGGATTAGAAATGTTTAGTAATGGACTTAAACCAAACGATTGAGTAAATTATTATGAATTGAAATTGTATGATGAATTGAAAAATGGTGTATCAGTATAAGAAGTTATTGAATGAATTGTTTTATTATTGATTAAGTACCCTACCATTAGAACTAGTCTCGATTCTATATTAAAGTTGGCTATGGAAATAAATACCTCCATGCTCCTCAAAACAGTTGCCAGTCCTGGGACCTTCAATGTCAAAATTAATCGGATGAATCCTGGACTTGAGTGTTGATTATGTGTCTTAGAGGTCCTAACCTTGCATGATAGGTTGGGCGGGTAGACACTGTATGTTATCTTTATGTGATGTGGTTGATATATAAACAACATTGAAGTTGTATCTGAATCGTATTGTGCATTGAGATGAATGAAAATAGGATGTGTAACTATTGATGTATGTCTATGTCGTGTATCACTTGTTCCTAAAAAAAAAATTACCACTACTATACTCACTTACTTTAAGTATTAATGGAGGGGTATTTACATATGGTATCAGAGAGGGTTAAACCCCATGACATTGGACCGTTACGCCTTCCACTGTGTTAAATAAATGATTAAATATGTATCACTAATTAATTTTTAAATTGTCCATGCAGGTAATCATGATTAGAGGACGTAGGGAAATTAGATGATGTGATTTTGGAGGAACAGGTGTGACACCTCTGATAGTATCCACGCTAGAGGGGTATAACCCCTAGGGAGATGAGAAGACTACTTAACAGGAGAAGGTTTATTTGGGAGATGTGGTAGGTATGGTGATATCCTTCCATAAGATGTCTGAGGTGTTGATCAACCGCCTAGATCGAGATGAGGGAAGAGAGTTTGTTCCCAATGAGGGATCACAACGCACGCCATCTCGTAGTAGTAGTGTACACAAAGAACTCAATAAGGTGAATTTTCCTAAGTTATGGGGTGCCACATATGGCTTAGTTGATGAGGCATGGTTGGAGAACATGGCGATGTGCTTCGCACTTCGTGATTACACCTCCAACATGAAGGTCTACACGGCGATCTTCCAACTGAAAGGGAGGGCTCTTCTTTGATGGAAGACACTCCTACCTCAACTAAACATGGTCGTTGAAGACGTGTCATGGGAATTGTTCGAGGAATGATTCTAGGAGAGGTACTTGTGAGACGAATTCATTGAGCGTCAAATTAATGAGTTCAATTCCTTACAATAGGGTAGTCATATGGTGTTGGAGTATGAGTCTAGGTTCATGGACCTACTTAGTTATACTCCACATCTGAACACAGAGAAGTTAAAGGTCAACAAGTTTATGTTCGGGCTTAACTTAAACATTCATACAAAGGTGAGGATCATAATGCCTCAGATGTTGCACGATGTAGTTCAGAAGGCCCTCGTAGTTGAGAAAGAGCTGAACAGTGGGGGTCAGGGCATGACTCCTTCTAGACCCACTGGACATATGACATCAGGAGTGCAACAACATCATACACCATTCAAATAGACTTCTAGGCATCGAGATACACCTAGAGGACCTATGTTCTAAACACCACCATGACAGAATCCTCAGCAGATGCCTCCTTACAGAGCACCACAACAACAACAACAACAATGTCGTCCACAACAACAACAACATTTCAGGCATGTTCAACAAAACATACCAGGATCACAGACTGTTAGGCTAGTATCTTCAACTTCGGGGACCAGGAGAATTAGACCGAAGGCTAGATGTTGGACATGTGGAGAGCCACATTACCAATGAGATTTTCCGATTGAGAAGGCCAGAGTGGTTGGATCGTCAGGATCCACTACAGTTGGATATTTGGGCAAGGCCCATAGGATACATGCAATGGTGAACAACCGCCAAGCCGAGCATCGATCCATTGTGCCTAAGACATCAAGTACAATCATCGATCAAAATTTTAGTATTTTGATAGATCCAAGTGCTACAAAGAGATTTATTTCTAGTGCAGTGCTAAAGCGAATTAAGGTTAAGGTAGTAGAGCAAGACGAGTTCAGATACGTAGAAATAACATCTGTTTCCAAAAAGAAAGTTGGCAGAAAGGTTACGAATTGTAGCATTAACTTAGGAGATTTTGTGATGAAGGCCAACCTATATGTCATGATATTAGGATCTTATGACATAATGATAGTCATGGAATGGTTGGAATCGCATGATGTGATACCTAACTGTAAGACAAAATAGTTAACTTTGATGGATGATTTAGGTCAGAGTAGAGTGATTGTAGGAAGAAACCAGGGGGTGTCTCTGAAGTTTATTTCTTCCCTACAATTGCATAAGAGTATGCACAAGGGATGCAAGTTATATGCTATCTTAGCGCTAGAAGAAAAGGGTGAGGTGGAAGGGCTAGAAGACCTTCCTATAGTACAACTAGAGTTTGTAGACGTATTTCCACAAGAGTTTCCAGGTTTACTGCCCGAAAGAGAGTTGGAGTTTACAATAGACTTGAAACCTGGAATTGAACCAATAGCGAGAACTCCTTATCAGATGCCAACACTTGAATTACAAGAGTTGAAAATTAAATTGAAGAAGTTGTTGGATTTGGGACTTAAAATTCTGAGCATATTGTCGTGGGTTGTGCCAATGATTTTTTTTAGAAAGAAGGATGGGTCATGGAGGCTTTGTATTGACTATCGTCAATTGAACAAAGTGACAATCATGAACCGATATTTGTTTCCAAGGATAGACGATTTATTTGATAATATGAAGGGATCAATGGTATTTTCTGTTAGAAAAACAGGACCGTGGAGCAATAAAGTAAAACAAATGCAGAAACAAAACATAGAATATACACAATACAATAGAGACATAGATTTACATGGTTCACCCAGTGTGGGCTACATCCACCAGAGAAATTTCCAGGTGCTTCCTTTATTATTATCCAGCATATGAAGGGATACAACCTATAGCAAACCCGTTGTAACTTCCTCTTCTTTCTCTCACAGTCTCCTATCTCAAAATACAATATTCACCATCCAACCATAGCCGCAATACATTTCCCTCATAAAAGAGGGTTGCCTTTTAGGGAAAAAAACCCTAACATAATCTCTATCGTTAGATATGTGACCTTATAATGAACGGTCCAGATTTACAATGAAATTACAATATACATTTACAAGGCAATTTTTCCTTCAGGGGCTTTGCCCCTGAACCCCCGCTGGGGTCCCGCTTGCCCCTAGACCCCCCAGTCAAGGGGATAGCCCCCTTGGACCCCACAGAGGGGGTACCCCACCTCTGTACTCCCCCGCGTGGGTGAGTGTACATACTTATGGGGTGTAAATACTTCATGGGGTATAAACACGGCTGAAAATAAAAGACCTCTGAATCAGGAAGATAATCAGGGTCCACAACCAACATTTGCGAAGATTGACTTGAGATTAGGATATCACCAATTACAGATCAAAGAGGAAGATATCCCTAAGAATGCGTTTAAGACGAGATTCAGACACTATGAGTTTATAGTCTTACCATTCGGTTTGATGAACGCCTCGGGGGTATTCATGAGTTTGATGAATGGAGTGTTCTATGAATACTTGGAAAAGTTTGTTCAAGTATTTATTGATGACATACTTATTTATTATTGGAAGTAAGAAGAGCATAATGAACACTTGAGATCAGTCCTATAATGTCTAAGAGAAAACAAATTGTACGGGAAGCTATCAAAATTTTCTTTTTACCAATCAAAGATTCATTACTTGGGACATATCATATCTGGTGAAGGTATATTTGTGGATCCAACGAAAGTAGAGGATATTATGGAATGACCAACACCAAAAAATGTACAACAAGTACGTATATTTATGGGTTTAGAAGGATATTACCGACGGTTTGTCGAAGGTTTTTCTAAGATAGAAAATCCAATCATGAAATTGCAGAAGAAAAGAAAGAAGTTTGTATGGATAGAGAAATGTGCAAAAGCATTTCAAAATCTCAAGGAGTTGTTAATGACAACATCGAGACTAAATTCCCTGACATGGACAAAGAATTCTTGGTATGCATAGATGCATCCAAGGAAGGTTTAGGCGGATTTTTGATGCAAGACGGTCGAATGATCGCTTACATTTCAAGGAAATTGAGAAGGCACGAGGAAAACTACGCAACACATGACTTGGAGTTATTAGTAGTTGTATATGCCTTGAGAGTATGGAGACATTATCTGATTGTACAAAAATTCGAATTAAAGACAGATCACTGTGGATTGCAGCATATATTTACATAGAGTGACTTGAACACGCAACAGAGGCATTGGTCAAAATTACTTAGCAAATACGACTTTGAGATCTCGTATATTAAAGGAACTATTAACAGAGTAGAAGATGCATTGAGTCAGAGACCAAGCATATTCTTAGTAATACCTCTTAAGATGAATCTTCAAAAAAATATTATAGCTCTACAGATTGATGATGACTGGTATAAGGAAGTTAAGGATTTTATTGAAAAAAATACCATGATGGTACCGAAGTTTGACGATTATTCATTGGACAGTGACAGATTGTTGATATTTAAAGACAAAATTTGTGTACCACCTAACGATGAATTAAGAATTTTGATCTTAAGAGAAGATCATCGAGTAGTATACATGGCTCACTCGGGAGTCATGAAGATGAAGTCATACCTTAAGCCCTTATTCTTCCGGAAAGGAATGAAAGTGGACATAGTTAGTTACATGGCAAGATGTCTAAAATTTCAGCGAGTGAAGGCTAAATAGAGACATCCAAGAGGATTTTTATAGACACACGCTATACCTGAATCGAAAGGGAGGTCATTTCGATGGATTTTATTATGGAATTTCCACTGACGGCAAGGAAACACGATTTTATTTTTGTGTTAATTGACACTCTGACGAAAAGTTCACACTTTATTCCAGTGTATACGACGTATCAGGCACCAAACATAGCTAGAGTATTTGCTATAAATATTGTGAGATTACATGGTGTACCAAGAAGGATCATATCTAAGCGAGGATCGGTGTTCAAAGGACTATTTTGGACCAATTTCCAAGAGGCCTTGGGAACACAATTGAATTTTAATACAACATATCACCCAGAGACAGATGGACAAACAAAAAGAACTAACTAGATTTTGGAGGATATGTTGCGTATGTATGTAATGGACCAACAAAAAAATTGGGAAGACTTTTTTCCACTGGTAGAGTTTGCATACAACAACAGTTACCAAAGTACGCTTAATATGGAACCATTTGAGTTCCTTTACAGGCAATTGTGTTGGACGTTGTTGAGTTGGAATCGACTTGAGGATAAGGTCTTGGTAGAACCAAAATTAATCCAATAAATGGAAGAATAGATCCAATCGATAAGACAAAGGATTAAAGAAGCATAGGATCAATAGAAGAGTTATGGTGATGTGCATCACGTTGAACGCAATTATGAAGTTGGCGACAAAGTTTTCTTGTGGGTAAAACTGCACAAGAGTTCAATCAAGTTTGTAAAGGGTGCCAAAGTCTCTCATAGGTTTGTGGGACCTTTCAAGGTTGTGGAAAACAAAGGACTTGTGTCTTATCGAATAGCCTTGCCTGATTCTTTAAGGCGTATGCACGATGTATTTCATGTATCTGTTTTACGACATTATATTAGTGATCTATCACATGTTATTGACATGAGTTATTTGTAGGTGTCAGACGAGGGCTATCTCATGGTGGATCCAATCCGCATTATGGACCATCACATTCGACAACTACAACGTTGAATAGTCTATCAGTTCAAGGTCTAGTGGGACAATTATAGCCCACACTTGACTACCTCGGAGGACGCCTATGATATGTGTCAATAGTTTCCTTACTTGTTTGATAGATTAGACATTTAGATCTATGTCAGATACATTTATTTACTTTCATTTATATACTATACAAACTTCAAGATGAATTTTAAAACAAGAGGGGGTGTATGTAACATTTTGTTCTACTGAGAACACTTTTATTGACTTTTTCTTTGAGGACACATGCGTGCACGTGATCCAGTTATGTTAAATTATGATTTTGTTTCGATTATGGGCTATATATGATGATGATGATGTATTGTGACTTATTTTTATTTTGATGTATATGTATTGACATATGATATTGACGAGTTTTCCTAAGTGTGCAGAACACATGACAGGTTATGTATGTTGATGGCATCAATGGACTTCCTTGGATTCTGGATTGAATCAGGGAGTAGATTGTATTTGTTTGAGTATTTCATTTTATGCACATGTGACGTATGATTGATGACAATATGATTTATGTATATGGATTATTGACACTATTTTTGTCAGTGGATGTAGGCTTGACGATGCTTGCTAATACGACTCACATAAGGAGTAAAGGGGCCATGCACAGGAACTAGAAATTTGAGGGAGAGGTGTGGAAGCGTCCCTGTCACATCCTACTACCACTCCCACCATGACCTGAATTGTAGGTTAATAATTACCTAGTTCGAAAGGTCCACGATGTCATGAGGGAAAAATGAGACAGTTGCTCACAAATATTTCTAAGGGGCGCACAATAAGGCGAAATCCTTATTCATTAGAAGCCCTTAGTCTCTCACAAGGTTGGTCAAGTGGAGTGTTGACTCCAAGGGTCGGGAAAACTTCCAAAAACAATCAAAGGCGAGTGGCACTCTTGGAGCACAGAGGTGCATCTTGAAGGGCACATCATGTAATTGAAACACGAGTCAATAAATATAGGTGGCCTAGAAAACATTTAAATGTTTAGACCTTGCTAGAATAAAATAATAAATTAGTTAGTATAATATAAATCCTAACAAAATTATAAGCCTAAGTATAATACCAAGTCTAAGTCTAAAATGCAAATAAATTACTAAATGAACTATGACATAAGTTAAAATATTTGAGATAAATTCAAACTCTAGAAAAAATGGGGAATAAATTTAAAGGGGTGGAAAAATTGCACATGTGTGCATGAAATTAATAAAAGTTATTTTTAAAATAGAAATAAATAATAAATTGAGAGAATAGGTGTATACATAGAATAGTATCTTAAGTCAAGCTACCACTAAGTCTAACTAGAAGAAGACTCCTAATCCAACTCTAACTAAGATCTAGTTAGGAGACACTCATTAAATGAGAATTTGGGGAACAAAGGGACAACTAAGAGAAAAAATAGGAACACATTGGGGAGAGTGTGTCAAGTGTGTGGGTGAATAATCCTAATTAAATTAATTAAAAAGATAATTAATTGTGCATGACGACATGTGTCATTGGGGATTTTTCTATAAAACAAATGTGGTAGAAAGGAAATGGATCTCACTTTGGATAGTACTGTTATGCTCCCAAAATTTGGTTTATTGTGTTTTACTTGTGAGAGTTGGAATTTCAATCTTGAGAAATAGTGGAAGCTCTTCCTTGCAAGGAAAGCTTGGATCTATTGTTTTTATGTTTTCTTTTGTGTGCCCCTTTGCGGCTCGGGGGGGATAAGGTAGAAGAAGAGTACTCCTAGCATTGGTTGGGAGGTACTGGTGAAGTCACTTAGATTGGCAAGACGAAGCCAGTGATCACACGATGAGCTCTAGTGAATATCTACATCAAGTTAGTTCGAGGGAAATGTTGTCTTCATTGATCAGCCACCCCAGTCATGGTATTTCATTGTATGATTATTATTTGATAGGACATTAAAATTTGTTATCCATTAAGAATAGTAAGATTTTCTCATTTTTCAAACTAAGGGGGAAGAAGAGTACCCTAGAATTGGCTCGGAGGTATAAATAAAGTCACTTGCACTGACAAGTTGAAGCCAGGGATCACATGACGAGCTCCTGTTAAGATCTACATCAAGTTAGTTCGAGGGAAAGATTGTTTTCATTGATCAACCACCTCGGTCACGGTATTTCATTATATGATTATTATTTGAAAGGACATTAAAATTTGTTATTCATCAAGAATAGTAAGATTTCCTCAGTTGTCGAACTTTCAATTTTTAATATGGATATAAATCTACATTTTAAAAAAAATATGATGGATCTCATTAAAATGTATTAAAATCGTATTACTGTACAAAATGGCGAAATGATTTTAATGAAAACCTTCATAGAATTAAGATATGATCTAATGCTTACTATACATATGTCTAAATTAATTCGGATTCAGGTCTCTTGCGATTCAGTCTGATTACGATACCCAAACTCATCATGGTTGTGAAAGTTTAAATATATATATATATCTACATAAAATTTTGTTGTAGATATCCTGATATTGAACGATTGTATTATGAGATGATATCAGAGTAACTGCAAGATATTGATTTTATTAATATCCATCTTCTTTCTAATAGAGACAGTTGAGGCATGATTATATTAACCAATTATGTCTATGATATTGTCGAGTTTGTTTATTCCAGTTAATTATAATTACTTGAATATTGGAAACATAACTCTGGATTTTCTTTACAACGAATTCCCAGCCCTAAACGATAGGATTATGGGGATGCTGCAATGATTTATTTGTATTATTTTTGTGAAGCAAAGGTTGTAGTCTGTAAATTGGATGATCAAGAATCTGTCATGCTTATAGTTTTTCTGTGAGAGAAAAATATTTTCGATTGACTTCTAGGGTTAGAGAAATTTTACCCTTTTAATTTTTAAGGGCCTAAATCTTACAATAACAAGTTATAATTTGTATTTCCTTAGGAACTAGAAGGAATTAATATCTAACGTCTAATAATCTTGAAATGTAGCTTGAGTCTATTCTTTTAGGGCCTAAATCTTACGACTTAAATGATATTTGGTAATAAGACTACCAAATATTGGATCTCAACCTTCATAAAAGTATCATGGTTGCTTAATAAATATAATTACAACCAGTATAAATATTAATAATAAATGATACTATTGTTTCTATGGTATGTGTAATTTAAATTATTTTAGTATTGAATTAATATTGATATTAGTATATTAATATTTTGAAAGAGATGATGAATATAAATTTAATTGAACCAATAATTTAATTATATTCTATATCTCCTTTAAATTCTTGATCTTTTGATTTTAGTGATTGAGTAAGAAGTATATATAATTTTTATATGAAGAAGATGAATGACATTAATGATATACAAGTGAATAAAATTATTGTTTATTCCATTGTTATAATTATTTTGTGTATAGTTGATGAGATGATGTTCTTATTATTTTCATTATTGTTTATTTCGTCATTACAGTTATATTGTTATATTGTGTGTGTATTATAACACTGAGATGTTATGGATTAGAAATATTTAGTAATGGAATTAAACCATACGATTGAGTAAATTCTTATGAATTGAAATTGTATGATGAAATGAATTGTTTGCTTATTGATTAAGTACCTTACCGTCATAACTAGTCCTGAGTCTATATTAAAGTTGGTTATGGGAATAAATACCTCCATTCACCTTAGAACAATTGCCAGCCGTGAGACCTTCAATGGTCAAAATCAATCGGATTAATCCTGGACTTGAGCATTGATTATGTGTCTTGGAGGTCCTAACCTTGCAAGGTAGGTTGGGCGGGTAGACACTGTATATTTTCTTTATGTGATGTGATTGATCTATAAATAACATTGAAGTTGTATCTAAATCTTACTATGCATTGAGATGAATGAAAATATAATGTGTAACTATTGATGTATGTCTATGTCGCGTATCACATTTTCCAAAAAAAAAAGAAAAAAAAAATTACCACCACTGTACTCAATTACTTTAAGTCTTAATGGAGGTGTATTTACACCCTCACAGTTGCTTCTGTTCTTGGCATAATCTCTACAATTTGCATCTTTGTAACCAAAATTTTTACAAGAATAGGATAAACGAAGAAAAATAGTTTGATACATGGATGTAGGGGATATCTGAATAATGTTGCTCTTCTAAAGCCTTCTTCTTCTTGAGATGTTGTTGATCCTTGATTTTGTGTGTTAAATATTCTAGGTGGTTCAGTTCCTCTGTGATTTTATTCTTGGATTTTTCTTGGACCTATGACAGTTTCTGCATAGCATCTTTGTTATGTTTCATGTTCTCGTCTTAGCATTTGAACCTTTATTTGATAGCATCTGGTTATACCCTAGTTTGGACATGTCATAGTACAAACTTTGACTGTTGATGCTCTCATCCAATATTTTGGTGTTATTCTAATGCATATTTTTATTCTAATGATATTTTCTTGAGGTAAATATTTCTTCTTCCAAGCTTTCAATCATCTTATCCTTATATTCTAATTGATTTATGAGCATCTTTTCAATCCTTTTGTCTTCTTCTACCTAGATTTTTAAATTTGTGATTATATGTTTGATTTCTTCTGAGTTGGAATTTTGAGATCCTTCTTTCTTCTTTAACTCTTCCTTGAGTGACTTGATTTTCTTTCTTTCTTTCCCTAGTTATTCTACGACACTCATTTATTATTCTCTAATATCGACTTCACCTTCTTCTTCAGAGTCTTTGAAATCTTCAACTTCCATGAAGAGTACTCATTTTGAATCATTGTCACTATCATCATCCTTGTCTAATGAAGAACTGTCTTCCTTTGAGTAGAAAATTTTCTTGAAGAATTTATTTTTGTTCCTTCTCTTGTCTCCCTTTTGATTTTTCTTTTTCTTCTTAGGATATTCTTCTTCATTGCTACCTTTATTCTTAGCACAAGAAAATTTAGAAGAAAAATGACCAATACCATCACAATTAAAGCATTTCAATGGAAGCATACATTTTAATTGTTTGTTCCTCTTTTTAACTTCCTTACGAAGTTCTCCACTTCTTCATCTTCCTCTGAATCTAGTTTTGATTTTTGCTTGTTTTTCTTCTTTGTCTTCTTGGATGCTTTAAACGTTTCTTCCTTCGTGAATGGATTCTATTGTTCTATCCTCATTTCATAAGCTGTGAATATTCCATGTAGCTCGTCCATGCTCAAACTTTCAATATATGTTCTTTCTTCCAAGGCTGATATCTTAGGATCAAATACTATAGGTAGAAATATAACTTTGACAAACATTGAATTATCCAGACTGCTCAAATTAGTGTATTTACCCTTTGAGTTGTTTTCACTAAGTTTCTTTCCATATTTGTCAGTTGGGGGAGTGGTTGGCACTGCATATCCATATACTAATGACTACCAAATATCAAATGCATGTGCTTATAAATTGTTTTGCATCCTTTTATTCTAAAAGGCATAGTTTTGTCCATCAAACCTTGGTGTTCCAATATTAGTGTATTCCATGATCTCCTTCTAGTGGTTAAACTATTTATTGAAGGACCTTCTTTGATACTAATTGTT
>JASDQU010105929.1:70175-85318 GCA_032191745.1 Picea mariana | reverse complement strand
CCCATAAACAAAACATTTAAATGGTTAGACCTTGTTAGAATAAAATAATCAATTAGTCAATATAATATAAATCCTAACAAAAGTCTAAGCTTAAGTCTAAACCTAAGTCTAACACTAAGTATAAGTCTAAAATTTAAATAAATGACTAAATGAACTATGACATAAGTTAAAAGATTTGAGATAAATTCAAACTCTAGAAAAAATAGGGAATAAATTTAAAGGGGTGCACAAAATGCATATGTGTGCATAAAATTAATAAAATGGATTTTTAAAATAGAAATAAAGAATAACTTGAGAGAATAGGTGTATACATAGAATAGTATCTTAAGTCAAGCTATCACTAAGTCTAACTAGAAGAAGACTCATAATCCAACTCTAACTAAGATCTAGTTAGGAGACACTCATTAAATGAGAATTTGGGGAACAAAAGGACAACTAAGAGAGAAAATAGGAACACATTGGAGAATCTAGGGGAAATTGGCTTTTTAAATAAAAATAAAAAGGCATTACTTGTGCAACTTGGGGAGAGTGGAACAAGTGTGTGGGTGAATAATCCTAATTAAATTAATTAAAAATATAATTAATTGTGCATGAGGACATGTGTCAATGAGTATTTTTCTATAAAACAAATGTGGTAGAAGGGAAATGGATCTCACTTTGGATAATACTATCATGCTGACAAAATTTGGTTGACTGTGTTTTACTTGTGAGAGTTGGGATTTCAAGCTTGAGAAAGAGTGGAAGCTCTTCCTTGTGAGGAAAGCTTGGAGCTATTGTTTTTTTGGTTTCTTGTGTGTGGACCATTTGCAGCTCGGGGAGGATAAGGGGGAAGAAGACTACCCCTAGCATTGTATGGGAGGTAATAATGAAGTCACTTGGATTGGAAAGCTAAAGACATGGATCAAACGACAAGATTCAGTTAGGATCTACATAGAGTTAGTTCAAGGGAAATATTATCTTCATTGATCAACCACCTCGGTCACGACATTTCGTTGTATGATTATTATTTGATAAGACATTAAACGTTGTTATTCATTAATAAGAGTAATATTTTCTTAGTTTTCAAACCAAGGGGGAAGAAGATTACCCCTAGAGTTGGCTAGGAGGTACCGATGAAATCAGTTGGATTGGCAAGCTGAAGCCAGGGATCACACAATGGGCTCTAGGTAAGATCTGCATCAAGAAGTTCGGGGGAAATATTGTATTCATTGATCAACCACCTCGATCACAGTATTTCGTTGTATGATTAGTATTTGATAAGACATAAAAAAAAATTATTCATTAAGATTAATAATATTTCCTCAGTTTTCAAACTTTCAGTTCTTAATATGGATATAAATATACATTTTACAAAGAATATGATGGATCTGGTTAGAATGTGTAAAACCATATTACTGTAAAAATGGTGAAATGATTTTAATGAAAAAACTTCATAGAATTAAGATATTCTCTCATGCGTCCCTGAGGTGTAGGACAGTCGATGACAGAGTGTGTTGTTAAGCCACTTCGTGTTGAAAAGTCACCGATTCGAAACCTGCGGGGACAAAAAAATCCAACCATGTTAAGGGTTGGTGTGGCTCAGGCCGGGTGCGATCCCTGGGTGATTTTGACGGCTTAGATGCCCCTGAGTCGCGGTTTCTCAAGCCACAGGTTAATCCCGATGCCAACAGGTTTGGCCACATTAACAAACAAAAAAAAAAGATATGCTCTCATGCTTACTATACATACGTCTAAATTAATTCAGATTCAAGTCTCTTGCGATTCAGTCTGATTACGATCTCCAAACTCATCATGGTTGTGAAATTATATATATATATATATATATATAATTTCGTTGTAGATACCCTGATATTGAATGATTGTATTATGGGATAATATCATAGTAACTGCAAGATATTGATTTTATTAATCTCCATCTTCCTACGAATAGAGACATTTGAGGCATGATTATATTCAACAATTATGTGTATGATATCATCGAGTTTTTTTATTCTATTTAATTATGATTACTTGAATATTGGAAACATAACTATGGATTTTATTTACAATGAATTCCTACCCATTGGAAACAATAGAATTATGGGGATGTCGAACCATTACTCTCTTTCCTCGACTAGTGGTCGACAACTTTGATATCCTCACTCGGGATAGTGTCGAACTGTCAACCTTGGTTTTGATTTGAGAATTTTTATAGAGAGAGGATTTATGCAATTTACTGCTTCCATATTCTCAATATATATATATATATATATATATATTAAATAGAATCATATTCTGAATCTTCCCTACTCTCACCTTCTTTTACAATAACGAGTTATAATTTGTATTTCCTTAGGAACTAGAAGGAATTAATATCTAACGTCTAATCATCTTGAAATGTAGCTTGAGCCTATTCTTTTAGGGCCTAAATCTTACGACTTAAATGATATTTGGTAATAAGACTACCAATGATTGGTTGTCAACCTTCATAAAAGTATCATGGTTTCTTAATAAATATAATTACAATCAGTGTAAATATTGAATTAATAATAAATGATAGTATTGTTTCTATGGTATGTGTAATTGAAATCATTTTAGTATTGAATTAATATTTATATTAGTATATTAATATTTTGAAAGAGATGATGAATATAAATTTAATTGAATCAATAATTTTATTATATTCTATATCTCCTTAAAAGTCTTGATCTTTTGATTTTAGTAATTGGGTAGGAAGTATATATATTTTTTACTTGAAGGATATGAATGATGTTAATGATATACAAGGGAATAATATTATTGCTTATTGTTATAATTATATTGTGTATAGTTGATGAGATGATGCTCTACTTATTATTTTCATTAACGTTTACGTTGTTATTACACTTATCTTGTGTGTGGATTATAACACAGAGATGTTATGGATTAAAAATGTAATGGAATTAAACCATACGATTGAGTAAATTCTTATGAATTGAAATTGTATGATGAAATGAGAAATGGTGTACCAGTATAAGAAGTTATTGAATGAATTGTTTGCTTATTGATTAAGTACCCTATCATCATAACTAGTTCCAAGTCTATATTAAAGTTGGTTATGGGAATAAATACCTCCATTCACCTTAGAACAGTTGCCAGCCGTGAGACCTTCAAATGTCAAAATCAATCGAATTAATCCTGGACTTGAGCATTGATTATGTGTCTTGGAGGTCCTAACCTTGCAATGTAGGTTGGGCGGGTAGACACTGTATGTTATCTTTATGTGATGTGATTGATCTATAAATAACATTGAAGTTGTATCTGAATCTAACTGTGCATTGAGATGAATGAAAATATAATGTGTAACTATTGATGTATGTCTATGTTGTGTGTCACTTGTTCCAAAAAAAAAAGAAAAAAAAATTACCACTACTGTACTCAATTACTTTAAGTCTTAATGGAGGTGTATTTACACCCTCACAATTGCTTCTGTTCTTGGCATAATCTCTAAAATTTGCATCTTTGTGACCAAAATTGTTACAAGAATAGGACAAACGAAGAAAAATAGTTTGATACCTGGATGTAGGGGATATCTGAATAATGTTTCTCTTCTAAAGCCTTCTTCTTCTTGAGATGTTGTTGATCGTTGATTTTGTGTTTTAAATCTTCTAGGTGGTCCAGTTCCTCTCGGATTTTATTCTTGGATTTTTCTTGGACCTATGACAGTTTCTGCATAGCATCTTTGTTATGCTCCATGTTCTCTTCTTAGAGTTTGAACCTTTATTTGACTGCATCTAGTTATACCCTAGTTCGGACCTGTCATAGTATGAACTTTGACTATTGATGCTCTCATCCAATATTTTGGTGTTATTCTAATGCATATTTTTATGCTAATGATATTTTCTTGAGGTAAATATTTCTTCTTCCAAGATTTCAATCATCTTCTCCTTATATTCTAACTGATTTATGAGCATCTTTTCAATCCTTTTGTCTTCTTCTACCTACATTTTTAAATTTGTGATTATATGTTTGATTTCTTCTGAGTTGGAATTTTGAGATCCTTCTTTCTTCTTTAACTCTTCCTTGAGTGACTTGATTTTCTTTCTTTCTTTCCCTAGTTATTCTACGACACTCATTTATTCTTCTCTAATATAGACTTCACCTTCTTCTTCGGAGTCTTTGAAATATTCAACTTCCATGAAGAGTACTCATTTTGAATCATTGTCATTATCATCATCCTTGTCTGATGAAGAATTGTCTTCCTTTGAGTAGAAACTTTTCTTGAAGAATTTATTTTTGTTCCTTCTCTTGTCTCCCTTTTGATTTTTCTTTTTCTTCTTAGGATATTCTTCTTCATTGCTACCTTTATTCTTAGCACAAGAAAATTTATAAGAAAAATGACCAATACCATCACAATTAAAGTATTTCAATGGAAGCATGCATTTTAATTGTTTGTTCCTCTTTTTAACTTCCTTATGAAGTTCTCCACTTCTTCATCTTCCTCTGAATCTAGTTTTGAGTTTTTCTTGTTTTTCTTCTTTGTCTTCTTGGATGCTTTAAATGTTTCTTCCTTCGTGAATGGATTATGTTGTTCTATCCTCATTTCATAAGCTGTGAATATTCCATGTAGCTCGTCCATGCTCAAAATTTCAATATATGTTCTTTCTTCCAGGGATGATATCTTAGGATCAAATATTATAGGTAGAGATATAACTTTGACAAATATTGAATTATCCAGACTGCTCAAAATGGTGTATTTATCCTTTGAGTTGTTTTCACTAAGTTTCTTTCCATATTTGTCAGTTGGGGGAGTGGTTGGCAATGCATATCCATATACTAATGACTACCAAACATCAAATGCATATGCTTATAAATTGTTCAAACCTTGGTGTTCCAATATTAGTGTATTCCATGATCTCGTTCTAGTGGCTAAACTATTTCTTGAAGGACCTGCTCTGATACTAATTGTTGGAATATTGAGAGGGGGAATGAATTGGTATGGGCGCTTAATTATCACTTTTAACCAGAATATGTAACCATTAATTTCATTAGCATTATATCATCAATATATCATGAGAAATATAAACCAATGGAGAATAATAGACATCCACAAAAACACAATACACTGTAATTTACATGGAAACCCAAATGGGATAAAACCACATAATATTTTTCTTATATATCAAAAGAATACATTCATTGGAAGCACCAACTTACCAATTCTCCAGCTACAACTGGAAGGAGGATACAATCCTCTATTTATAGGCTCCAACCTAAAGGAAGATACAACTCCTTGAATTCTTTGCTTCCAACTAGAAGGAGGCTACAACCCCCCAATTATTAGGCTCCAACCTGAAGGAAGCTCCAACTCCATGAGTTCTCAGGAACTAATCAGAAGAAGGATAGAACCCCCTTTCCTTTCCCCATTCTACTGCCCTAAAATATAAGTGTATACCAGTTGTCACTACCATAACAAATGCCACTGTCTTTGTCACTGTCACTGTCACTTCCACTATATCATCAACATGTTACCTACCACATCAACTTGTCACTGTAACCAACCTATCATTGTTATTGTACCATCAACCTGTAACTGATCATCAACATGAGCTATACAAGAACCTATACCATATCATCCATCAATTGTGTAACAACATATGCATCAATGTATAAACCATACCATGATCAAATCATATATCATGTACCATGTAACACCTTGTTTCCCCCAGTTTGTAAATATAACTATATTGGCCAAGAGACTATGGACAACTCAATATGTGTGAATTTTTGATTTGATGGACCTTTGTATAAAAGGTCAATGAATGTAAATTATGTTATTTACTAGAAAATGGATAAGTGTTGCATGACTGTTGGAAGGGCGGTGTGCTAAGAGAGACCACGAAGGCTATGAAAGAGATGGTGGAGGGGACCAAGAATGGTTGCGTTAACCTCCACCAGACCAGTAATTTGTTGGATTTGATTTCTTGGGATTAGAACAACCCTCTGATCCAGGAATGAATTACAATCAGGCTGGTAGGTGGGAAGACCTCCTCAAGAGTTAATGAGGGGATGGGGAAGACCGCCTATCGGTAAGGCTTCCAGACCTGACCATGGGCTAGGAATTCAGGCTACATGCAATCTTGATGAGAAAGGCAAGGGGAAAAGGCATGATGGGTAGAGGGATACCTGCGAGGAGAGAAGATAAGGGAGACTAAGCTCATGTTCAAGGGATAACTGAAAAAGAGTGTGTTCTAATCGTAGGAGAAGGAGAGTAACCTTCTTCCCTATCTATTGCTAAGCCCGAAGAAGGAGAGTAACCTTTGTCCCTAAATTTCACTAATTCAGAAGAAAAGATTCAATCTCAGAGCATCGTGGCTTATCTCAGGGGTGGCTAGTGGTAAGTCTGTTAGGAGTGATTGAGCCTATGGTTGGGTGGAAAAGGGAACCCCTTTCAGCAGTCGCATCACGTCTTCTAGTTCTGATAAGTGTTTTCATGCTTTTTGCTTTGAAATGGAATAATGAATGAATGCATGTATGTATACATTTAAGATTGGCCTATGAATTGGTTGATCAAGTGATGTGTATGTATTTATCTGGCTCCAACTAGAAGGAGGCTACAACCCCCTAGTTATTAGGCTCCAACCTGAAGGAAGCTCCAACTCCATAAGTTCTCTGGAACCAACTGGAAGAAGGATACAACCCTCTTTCCTTTTCCCATTCTATCGCCCAAAAATATAAGTGTATACCAATTGTCACTACCACAATAAATGCCATTGTCTCTATCACTATCACTGTCACTTCCACTATATCATCAACATGTTACCTGTCACATGAACGTGTCACTGTAACCAACCTATCATTGTCATTGTACCATCAACCTGTAACTGATCATCAACATGAGCTATACAAGAATCTATACCATATCATCCATCAATTGTGTAACAACATATGCATCAATGTATAAACCATACCATGATCAAATCATATATCATGTACCATGTAACACCTTGTTTCCCCCAGTTTGTAAATATAACTATATTGGCCAAGAGACTATGGAAAACTCAATATGTGTGAATGTTTGATTTGATGGACCTTTGTATAAAAGGTCAATGAATGTAAATTATGTTATTTACTAGAAAATGGATAAGTGTTACATGATTTTTGGAAGGGGGGTGTGCTAAGAGAGACCACGAAGGCTATGAAAGAGATTGTGGAGGGGACCAGGAATGGTTGTGTTAACTTCCACCAAACCAGTAATTTGTTGGATTTGATTGCTCGGGATCAGAACAATCCTCTGACCCAACTATGAATTACAATCAGGCTTGTAGGTGGGAAGACCTCCTCAAGATTTAATGAGGGGATGGGGAGGATCTCCCATCGGTAAGACTTTCATACCTATCCATGGGCTAGGAATTCGGGATACACAAAATCTTGATGAGAAAGGCAAGGTTAAAAGGCATGATGGGCAGAGGGAGACCTGCGAGGAGAGAAGATAAGGGAGACTAAGCTCATGTTCAAGGGAGAATTGAAAAAGAGTGTGTTCTGATCGTGGGAGAAGGAAAGTAACCTTCTTTCCTATCTATTACTAAGCCTGGAGAAGGAGAGTAACCTTCGTCCCTAAATTTCACTGAGTCGGAAGAAAAGATTCAATCTCAGAGCATCGTGGCCTATCTTGGGGGTGGCCAGTGGTAAGTCCATTAGGAGTGACTGAGTCTATGGTTGGGTGGAAATGGGCACCCCTTTTAGCATTCGCATCATGTCTTCTAGTTCTGATAAGTGTTTTCATCCTTTGTTCTTTTAAATGGAATAATGAATGAATGCATGTATGTATACATTTAAGATTGGCCTATGAATTGGTTGATCAAATGATGTGTATGTATTTATCTCCTTGAGGACTTATGCTTCTGTTTGATTTTCCACATGCTCCAGTTTAACCCTCGAAGGTGTCTTCCTCAGGGAGTTACCTCACAATTCCAAAGTTGGAGCAAGCTTCTTGGCACTACTACCATCTCGGTAATTCCACGATATTACCCAGCCCTATTTTACAACTTAAAGTTCTGTGAGCTAGGAAGGTGCTTCCTTCAAACCGGTAGCCTAAGAGACCTTAGTCTCGCACCCATTACCTTAACCAAATGTCGCCTAAGAGTAGAGATTTTAGCCAGATATTCACCAGAGGGTCCATATGACCAGGTTCTAGGAACCTTGCGCTAATTCTGAAAGGAGATAGATCTTGATGGCTTCAGAGATTTGGGAGCTCGAATACCTAGGATGTCAAACTTCATAGCTGTCCAAATTACCCAAATACTAGAGCCGCAAAAGGTTGTGAGTCATTGATCTAGGGATTCCGTTGGGGCCCCTTCTCGACCATCCGATCGTCTAGTGGAATGTTTCACGTATAATAATTCACCAAAGTTCCACTTCGGGATATTGGAGATGCTATAGCATCAAATTCCCCGAACGTCAAAGTTACGAAGTGAAGGAGGGTCGTAGATTTGGGGGAGATCGTTAGGATCCCCACATATCGTTTGATCATTCAGTAGAAGGGACCCGCACAAGGTACTTCGATGAAGTTCCGCTTTGAGAGAATGGAGTGGCAATGAAGCCTAAACTTCTGAAGGTCAAATTCATGAAGTGACTAGGATTGTAGATCTAGGGATCCTTCAGGTTCTATCCTAGCCATCAGATTTACGATGTAGTTAGCCCAATGTTGACTGCTTCAGGAGGATAAGGGTGTTGTGACACCAAAACCCCCAAAGACCGAAGTCATGAATTAATGGGGACCGTCGATCCTCGGATGCTTCAGGACTTTCCCTAACTGTCAGATCTGGGTTGCGGTCAGCTCGTCGCTGACCACCTTCGGGAGAAAGGAGGATTTTGCATCACAAAACTCCCAAAGGCCAAATTTGTGAAGTGACTAGGATCGTATATCTAGGGATCCTTTGGGTCCTATCCTAACCGTCAGATTTATAATGTAGTCATCCTGGCGTTGACCGCTTCGGGCGGATAGGGGTTTTGTGACACCAAAACTTCTGAAGGCGGAAGTGACAAAGCAATGAGAACCGTTGATCCTCGGATGCTTCAAGACTTTTCCTAACCTTTATATCTTGGATGTGGTCAGCCCGACACTGACCAACTTTGGGAGAAAGGAGGATTTTACATCGAAAAAATACCGAACGCTGAATTCTCGAAGTAACAGGGGTCGTAGATCTAGGAATATATGTGGACATATCTCAACCATAAGATATGAAGAATGTTAGAAGGTTGTTAGTCCGAAGTGACGTGGTGTAGTGATGTCAGCCAGGGTGATGTGGACCTAATTTTGATGTTCCACGTGTCATCCAAATTTGTGCGTATCACATACCCTATAGACCCATTGTAACGTGACATGTGTCACCCCTGGCCCTTTCCACGTGTCAACCCTAGGTACGAGCTGCCTAGATAAAGTAGTTGGTGAAGTGATCAAAACTCTGGGACTTCAGAACTTCAAAGGATTCGGGTGTGGTGTTGTAAAGAGACCAAAAGGACCAAAGGCCAGAACCATGGGGGAAGCTCACGGGACTTTAGGAGTCTGGGACTTCAGGAGATCTCATGCATAGATAGTAAGGAGGATTTCAATGCCAAAGTGTCGAAGCTCCTACTCACCTGTGTGTTACATGAAGATTGAGTAGAGTTGTGGGATCGAATGGTGGATGGACTTCCACCATGGATGAAGGAACCTGGAGACAATACATGTGAGGTGGAATCACATGGATTCCACATATCCTTCAAGAAATGAATTCCTGAAGAACTTCGAAAAGGTATATTCACCAATTCTAAGCTCAGTTTTGAGCATGGAGACCGTGGTTGGAAAAATCTGGATGAGAATAATGTGATTGATACCCCGAATGAAGGATTTGACCACTTAAGGAGAACAAAATTTTGATTCCCCATCCCTAGGAAATCCACTTAGGGGTCGAGTGTGTTACATACCATCAATGACATACCAAGAAGGTGCCTCAACCCAATATCACAAAAGTGTGCCTCTAACAAAGAACCATAACATCCATAGACCAAATACCAAAAATATGTCGCAATCATATGTCACCTCAACCATAGCATCCATATGCCCAATAGATATCCAAGATATTCCTTAAGCATATGCCATACCATACATAAATCAAGCCTCAAACAAAAACATAAACAACATACCTTTACTCATGAAACATGTATCATACCATCTTTGACTGTGTCACAAACCTATTGTACCTTCAACCCTTGTTGTAGCCTGAACCTAGCTATCCTCCTCAGATCTATCTTGTCCTTGTGGGACCAAGAAATATTGTTTAGACAAGCCTTGCATGACATTCCCTAGACAACCCGTGGGGGTGCCTCATGAGACACTAATATTATGAATGAGATCCCCTTCTCCATTATGAAATCTCTTAGGTCATCCTACTTCCCTCCAGGGCTCCAACATAGACTAGCCAAGAAATCTCACTACTGGGAATCTAGGGTTATCAATTGTAATTAATTTTCCTCAATAACAAAAATGTCTCTTACGCACAATCATAATCCCCTCATATTTTCATGGAAACAAGTTTCCATATATTTATTATAGTAGTGATATACTAAAATGGAAGCTCAAGCTCAAGGAGGAAAAAATCTAGGAAGAATGAATATGAACAATTTCTTGCATGCCCAAAATCATGGAGTATATTTTCATGCTAATGATAAACCATGTGTCTTATTGGGAAGTACATGTTTCCCCTTTATTATAACTAATCACAATTATTAAGTAATTTTAATTAATCAAGGTCAATGACCTAGGGCTATCAATAATATTATCTTCCTTTACACGTCTTTAGTACACTAAGCCCCCTTTATTTCCCCTCTTTTGGTGTCATAGTCCCCCATTATTTTGTCTTTCTCCTTCTATATCATGTGATGTATTTTTATTATTATTACCATTCAATGTACAATTTTACATGTTACAATGTTATACATTTGCCCATTCATCATGTAAACATATACATTACTGATATGGGAATCAAAACTGGGGTATTACAATTAACACACACACACACACATATTCTCACTAATTTCTTATATAGTCCTAATACTAGGTTGACCTAACTACCCCATATATACCCTATAGCAGCCCCAGTATGACATAATAAATCTAGGTGGGTTGTTACTTAGGAAACAAAACATTAATTTTCTAGATAACTATAACCAGGTTTATTAAAAAACATTATCATTTATTTTAACATCAAAGAATCACTCTTTATGTTTAGTTTTATGTGCAAAAACAAATAATATAACAACTATCAAGAAATGGAAGAAAATACTTTAATAATCAATAAGAGTTATCTTTTCCAAATGGGATGATGAAGAACAATGTTAGTGTAAACCATACTCCATCTCCAAGTAGCTAGTTGTTGGTAAAAAATGTACCAAAGGTGATTTTTCCAACCCACCAATGCAAAAACAGATTTGATGGTGATGATCCCCATGTTGAGACTTAGATTAATGAAGGAATTTGGTACTCTAAAATAAAACCCAATTAGGAACATAAATATCCACTATCAAAGATAGGGACACAAATAAAACAACTCAAACAATATCCATAAGACCACATTCTAACTGATTTGCGGAGATTCCCTTTGCACCATTAGCACCTACCTGTTGGGAGATAGTGTGAGCACAAATTGTACCCACTAGCACAACCTCCCCCCCCTCTCTCTCTCCTATCTCTCCTCTGAGGTAATTCTCGACCTCCTGGTCTAGGNTTTCCTACTGGAACCCAATGTAACTTTCACAGGTCCCTCTTTCTCCAAAGTGTGGGCTCTATCAACCCCCATGACCCTCTTCTTGTCTTATTTGAAGAAATTTGATGGTGGCACTAGTTCTCTATGCTAGACCTTATAAATCATACGACCTCAGGCTATGTCCCGAGACTAAACCATAAAAGGCACTTTGGGCTTCACGCTTTGGCTTTCTCACAACAAGCAACTCCTCCTTCCCTGAACTTTGAATCATAGAATACAACTGACGTGAGGATCAAAAATCCCCATCACTTCCACAATCATCGGCTGTGATCAGCTTTAGACTCTGACCTTCGGGAGTCTCTCTACTTGTCCTCCTGTGATTTCTTCCAGAGAACCATTTCTCCAAAATGTGTGGATTTGTTCCACGTGTCCCTTCCAGATCTAATGGTTTGGGTTCACTCCGCTCTTCGCTACTTCATGAAACTTTCCCTTTGCTCTTGGAAACTCCTTTGGAGCTCTATTCCCCAGATCTTCTGACCTTTCATCACCTGTCTCCTCCCTAAGGATGGACAATTCAGCTTGTCTTTGGGACTTCGGTAAGTTCTTACTCCTTGTGCACACTTATCACTTTCTCATTGTCTGAGACTTGGACTTCAATCAACCTCTCTGCACTCCTTGCAGGAATTATATGTGTAACTGTGCTAATCCTTCTAAAATTTTAGTTGGCACAAACTTTGAAGTTTCTCAGCTCTCCTGCGTCCTTCTAAGGATCCTAGGGTGCCCTCCTGGAAACTTGAAGATCTTTCCCCTGAGCTTGTAAGATGAACTTACTTTTCCTTTTTTGACTCCTTGCACTCGATTAAACCTTCAAATGGCTTCTCACAACACTTATCCAAGTGTTGGCCTGGTGCACTCCTTGCACAAGTCTTCTTCCTTTCCCTGAATTTCCTCAAGTTTTCCAAGGCAACTCCTGCCTTCGCTCAATGCACACTTGCAAATATTCTCCTTCCTCAGAGTGTTCAACAACTCTAGGAGTTTCCTCAATATCTCCAACACTCCAGAATGTGTTGGTACTATGTGCTCTTGCACCCACTCAGTTCCCTCCTGGCAGAGTCTTTCAGAGTATTCAACGACTCTATGCTACGATTCCTCCTGTGTAGGCTTTCCTCCAAGGTGTTCAGAAAAATTGAAGTTCTCCCTTGAGTCTGTGAAGTATTTTGGTGTGCCCTCCTATCATGTTCTTCTCTGACTCAAAAGAGTTTAGACACACACTCCTTGCATCAGCTCACAGAGTTTCAATTCTCTGTCATGCACTCCTTTCATTTAGCCTAAAGAACCAAAACTAATTCGGAAAACTCATAGATAGATGGTTCTATCTCTATCCCTGTAGATGAATCCTAACATACACCTACAACATAAACACACATGAATGAGATTCAAAAATAAACATCCATTACACAGAAATTACAAACAGTGGAATCTGTTCTTTCTATTAATGAAAGAATGTCAATTACAATATATGAGTCCGGATTGCAATTGAGTCTTGACTCTCAACAACCTATGGAGCCTCCACTGGGCATACAATACAAAGATTTATAAAACAGGGGCTCGAAGATCTTTCCCTCCAAGCTACACTAGTGGTGTCTAATCACCATTCAAAATGCCTAAATAATGAGGTAGATTACAATGAGTGGAAATATGATCCGAATTGGATTCAAATCCCTCCTCATGGAAGCCACTTAAGGAGAACTCATCTACAACTTGTATGAGAGCACAACTTGGCTCTTCCATCCCGACAACATTAATTTCCTTAATTACAATTTGAATTTCAAAGGAAAAATGAGAGGGAGATGCCTCTCCCTTCCTTGAATATGCACCAACTTGCTAACCAGTTGGTACATGTTGAGGTGGAGCAATGCTCCTGCATCATAATCCACTGCTATGAAAAATCATGAGCTCCTACTCATGATCTTCCCAACTCTATCGAAATCCTCCTAGATCCCAAAATTTCTCCTGGAGCTATCCTCCTACTCCTCTTATTTTCTACTGTTGTTGTTGCATCTTCCCTACTACTCATGAAGGTTCTCCTCTATTCAGCTTCTCCTTGCTGACAACTTCTTCCGCTGAATTCAAAATCAACTCCCTTATCCCTGTATCACTTCTTCTATTTGCTCTACCAACTGGTTCTCCTCATGCAGTCTGCTCGACAGCAAATTCTCATGCTTCTCTAAGCGCATATTATCATGATATCCCATGTTTCTTTCATCTCTTATGACATTTACTGACCACTCTATTGCAGAATCCAACTCCGCAGGCTCCTTACTAAACTGTTGCTCATATATCACCTCTGACATGTTACCTTATTCAAGTTCTTCGGTTGTTTTCATTCCAAATTCCTCCAGTTGTTCCTCATTCTGGCATGTCTACCATAGCATGGCTATTTTCTGGCAGCTACCTTCTAGTTCCGAACTGTCTAACCAATCCTCTAGCATCTTCAACTCTGTATCCCATTGAGTGAGCGACTCAACCATGTGCTCCTCTTTTGTTGGGGAAGACTTCAGTATCTTCTCCTTCTCCTCCATGACAGTATCAACTCGTTGTCATTTTTTTGCTACCTCTGCAAAAATATGTTAGCCTCTCCTCGACTGCTTGGCATGAATATCTCGACTCCTCCAATGACCAGAATACTCCTCTGATCCTCCTCCTCGAAGGTGGAAGTATTTAAATTTTCATCGACTTCATTCACATGATTTCCAATCCCACATGAATCCTCATATGGATGAGTCCTTTCTTCTGCCTTCTTTCCATTTGTCAACACCCCTTGCTGACATGAACTCTCAACTAAGCTCATTTCTTCTCCCTTTCCCACCTAGAAAATCGAGATGTCTCCTCTGCTCTCTTGGACGTTTATGAGATCAACTGATCCCTTCTCATTTCCCTCCTGGAAATATATGAGACCTATGCCAAATCTCTTTCTCTTGGCATTAAGGTTTTCACCATGCCTCAACCACCTTTTTAACACGTGTTGCTGCCTCCTGGCCAACAACTTCAGAACATGCCACTTGGTGATATTTTTCAAAGGCCACTCATATCTCCAATGTGCCTTTACCTCCTATTGCATATTCAATGCTATATTTTCCATATCTTCTCAGATTTCACTGAGCTCCTTGTCCATTTCCTCTTTTCTATTCCACGAGAAGTCCTTTCCTTGACTGTTCTTATGGCCTTTAGTAACCATATTTCCTCACCTACAACCCACCTGGTTGTTTACCATATTCCACACACCTTGCAATAGTCTCTTCAGAGCATCTCACTCTATCTCTCTTCACCCTCTCTCTACAAGAGAATTCAAGCTCTAATACCACTCTGGTATTAGAGGATCTCCTTTCACCATCTCTCCTTTTACTATGATTTGCAGACAAAAATTCGGCTCTGATA
>JASDQU010105929.1:55995-68464 GCA_032191745.1 Picea mariana | reverse complement strand
AAGAATACATTCATTGGAAGCACCAACTTACCAATTCTCCAGCTACAACTGGAAGGAGGATACAATCCCCTATTTATAGGCTCCAACCTGAAGGAGGATACAACTCCTTGAATTCTTTGGCTCCAACCACAAGGAGGCTACACCCCCCTAATTATTAGGCTCCAACCTGAAGGAAGCTCCAACTCCATGAGTTCTCCGAAACAAACCGAAAGAAGGATAAAACCCCCTTTCCTCTCCCCATTCTACTGCCCTAAAATATAAGTGTATACCAATTTTCACTACCACAACAAATGCCACTGTCTCTGTCACTGTCATTGTCACTTCCACTATATCATCAACATGTTACCTGTCACATCAACTTGTCACTATAACCAACCTATCACTGTCCTTGTACCATCAACCTATAACTGATCATCAACATGAGCTATACAAGAACCTATACCATATCATCCATCAATTGTGTAACAACATATGAATCAATGTATAAACCATACCATGATGAAAACATATATCATGTACCATGTAACACCTTGTTTCCCCCAGTTTGTAAATATAACTATATTGGCCAAGAGACTATGGAAAACTCAATATGTGTGAATGTTTGATTTGATGGACCTTTGTATAAAAGGTCAATGAATGTAAATTATGTTATTTACTAGAAAATGGATAAGTGTTGCATGACTATTGGAAGGGGGGTGTGCTAAGATAGACCATGAAGGCTATGAAAGAGATGGTGGAGGGGACCAGGAATGGTTGCATTAACCTCCACCAGACCAGTAATTTGTTGGATTTGATTGCTCGGGATCAGAACAACCTTCTGACCCAGGAATGAATTACAATCAGGTTGGTAGGTGGGAAGACCGCCTAAAGAGTTAATGAGGGGATGGGAAGACCACCCATCGGTAAGGCTTCCAGACCTGACCACGGGCTAGGAATTCGGGCTACACACAATCTTGATGTGAAAGGCAAGGGAAAAAGGCATGATGGGCAGAGGGAGTCCTGCGAGGAGAGAAGATAAGGGAGAATAAGCTCATGTTCGAGGGAGAACTGAAAAAGAGTGTGTTCTAATCGTGGGAGAAGGAGAGTAACCTTCTTCCCTATCTATTACTAAGCTCGGAGAAGGAGAGTAACCTTCGTCCCTAAATTTCACTGAGTTGGAAGAAAAGATTCAATCTTAGAGCATCATGGCCTATCTCGGGGGTGGCCAGTGGTAAGTCTGTTAGGAGTGACTAAGCCTATAGTTGGGTGGAAACGGGCACCCCTTTCAACAGTC
Organism: Picea mariana; assembly: GCA_032191745.1. Classification (NCBI taxonomy): domain Eukaryota; kingdom Viridiplantae; phylum Streptophyta; class Pinopsida; order Pinales; family Pinaceae; genus Picea; species Picea mariana. The sequence goes on along the minus strand of JASDQU010105929.1, from coordinate 67,191 downwards.
ACATCACGTATTCTAGTTCTAATAAGTGTTTTCATGCTTTGTGCTTTGAAATGGAATAATGAATGAATGCATGTATGCATACATTTCAGATTGGCCTATGAATTGGGTGATCAAGTGATGTGTATGTATTTATATCCTTAAGGACTTATGCTTCTATTTGATTTTCCACATGCTCCAGTTTAACCTTTGAAGGTGTTTTCCTCAGGGAGTTACCTCACAATTCCAGAGTTGGAGAAAGCCTCTTGGCACTACTACCGTCTCGGTAATTCCACGAGATTACCCAGCCTTATTTTCGAACTTAAAGTTCTGTGAGCTAGGAAGGTGCTTCCTTCAAATTGGTAGCCTAAGAGACCTTAGGATCGCACCCATGAACTTAACCAAATGTCGGATAAGAGTAGATCTTATAGCCAGATATTCACCAGAGGGTCCATATGACTAGGGTCTAGGAACCTTGCGCTAAGTCTGAAAGGAGATAGATCTTGATGGCTTCAGAGCTTTGGGAGCTCGAAGACTTGGGATGTCAAACTTCATAGTTGTCCAAATTACCCAAATATCAGAGCCGCAAAAGGTTGTGATTCGTTGATTTGGGGAGTCTGTTGGGGCCCCTTCTCGACTGTTCGATCGTCTAGTGGAAGGTTTCACGTATAGTATTTCAACAAAGTTCCACTTTGGGAGATTGGAGATGCTATAACATCAAATTCCCCGAACGTCGAAGTTACGAAGTGAAGGAGGGTCGTAGATTTGGGGGAGACCGTTAGGATCCCCACTTACCGTTCGATCATTCAAGAGAAGGGACCCGCATAAGGTACTTCAATGAAGTCCCGCTTTGGGAGAATGGAGTGGCAATGAAGCCTAAACTTCTGAAGGTTGAATTCACAAAGTGACTAGGACCATAGATCTAGGGATCCTTCAGGTCCTATCCTAGCCGTCAGATTTATGATGTAGTCAGCCCAATGTTGACCACTTTGGGAGGATAAGGGTGTTGTGACACCAAAACCCCCGAAGGACAAAGTCACGAAATAACGGGGACCGTCGATCCTCAGACGCTTCAGGACTTTTCCTAACTGTCAGATCTGGGTTGTGGTCAGCCCGTCACTGACCAACTTTGGGAGAAAGGAGGAGTTTGCATCACAAAACTCCCGAAGTCTAAATTCATGAAGTGACTAGGATCGTATATCTAGGGATCCTTTGGGTCCTATCCTAGTCATCGGATTTACAATGTAGTCATCTTGGCGTTGACCGCTTCGGGAGGATAGGGGTTTTTTGACACCAAAACTTCCAAAGGTGGAAGTGAAAAAGTAATGAGGACTGTTGATCTTGGGACGATTCGATACTTTTCATAACCTTTATATCTTGGATGTGGTCAGCCCGACATTGACCAACTTCGGGAGAAAGGAGGATTTTACATCGAAAAACTCCCGAATGCCAAATTCTCGAAGTAACAGGGGTCATAGATCCAGGGATATATGTGGATGGATCTCGACCATGAGATATGAGGAATGTTAGAAGGCTTTCAGTCCGGAGTGACGTGATGTAGTGATTTCACCCAGGGTGATGTGGACCCAAGTTTGGCGTTCCACGTGTCACCCAAATTTGTGCATATCACATACCCTATAGACCCATTGTAACGTGACACGTGTCACCCCTGGCCCTTTCCATGTGTCAGCCCCAAGTACGAGCCGCCTAGTTAAAGTAGTTGGTGAAGTGATCAGAACTTCGAGACTTTGGGACTTCAGAGGATTTAGGTGTGGTGTTGTAAAGAGACCAAAAGGCCCAAAGGTTGGAACCACAAGGGAAGCTCATGGGACTTCGGGAGTTTGGGACTTTAGGATATCTCATGCATAGACAATAAGGAGGATTTAAGCGCTGAAGTATCGAATCTCCTACTCGCCTGTGTGTTAGATGAAGATTGAGTAGAGTTGTGGGATTGAACAGTGGATGGAATTCCACCATGGATGAAGGAACCTAGAGACAATACATGTGAGGTGGAATCACATGGACACCACGTGTCCTTCAAGAAATGAATGCCCGAAGAACTTTGGAAAGATATATTCACCAATTATGTGCTCAGTTTTGAGCATGGAGACCGTGGTTGGAAAACTTTGGATGAGAATAATGTGATAGATACCCCGAATGAAAGATTTTACCACTTAATGAGAACAAAATTTTGATTCCCCATCCGTAGCAAATCCACTTAGGGGTCGAGTGTGTTACATATCATCAATGACATACCAAGAAGGTGCCTCAGACCAATATCACAAAAGTTTGTCTCTAACAAAGAACCATAACATCCATAGACCAAATACCAAAAATATGTCTCAATCATATGTCACCTCAACCATAGCATCCCTATGCCCAATAGATATCCAATATATGCCTTAAGCATATGCCATACCATACATGAATCAAGCCTCAAACAAAAACATAATCAACATACCTTTACTCATGAAACATGTAGCATACCATCTCTGACTGTGTCACAAACCTATTGTACCTTCAACCTTTGTTGTAGAATGAACCTAGCTATCCTCCTCAGATCTATCTTATTCTCATGGGACCAAGACCTATTGTTTAGAGGGGCTTCACGTGATGATCCCTAGACAACCTGCGGGGGTGCCTCATGAGACACTAGTATTCTATCCCACAGGGGTCAACCAAACTAGGGTTTCCTCATAAAAGTTTGCACTCCTCTATAACCCTGAAACTCCCACACTTCCTTCTTTTCACTACCTCATATTTTACTGTCTCAAAATTGCCAAATAGATAACTAAGTCACTAGATAATATTCAATAGAATAAGTGAGTGAATGTACTTGTGAATGACTCCTTGAGATGTATTTATACTTTTGTTGGATAACCTCTTTCCTTAATTTTAGGGGCTTCTTAACTTTCTTGTTACAACCACTTTACCCTTTCATTAATGACCCATAACCAACTAGGGGCTTCTTGACCATTCTTTAGGGCTTCTAACTTCACAGGGCCATAACTCCTCAACCGTGAGGAACCACGTGGCGTACCACCTATCACCATAAATGACATGATGAGTAATATCCATCCATGAGTGACTTAGCTACATTCACACAATCCTTCCTAACCTTTTTCCACTATCAAATTTAGGTTCCATAACCACACCTATGGGGCTTCTTGTAGACTTGTTCAAAGTGTATTCCCATGAGGGCCATGCTTAGAGCTACGCATAAGGGTACCACTTTGGAGACTTACGCAAATACACCCATCACATCAATTGACATCAATGACAACCATTGCTTGTTGACATCAATGAAAACCAACTATCTAACATCAATGGAAACTTATGAAAATATAATTAAATAATTCAATGGATAATAACACCATATTTTACAGATGCAAACTTAAACATGCAAATGGAACTGAACAAAAATAATACTAATTCAATCCACAACATAAACAACATTGATTTAGCATATTCACAAATAAATCATGAACACTTATCTTTCTATAAATTAACCACCATTGGTTGTAGAAGAGGGACGTTGCACCCAAACATAGGCTCTCCATTGCACTTAATATCTCTTCAACAGAGGCCACCCCAGAGATGATGTTATGCATCCACATGGATGGATTTACTTATGGATGATTGTAGCTCTCTTCACACAACACAATTGCTAGAATTTGTGTTATGTTAACCCCTACAAATATCCCAAACCACAATCATTCTTTTCTCTAAGCCTGCACAACCAAATGAATGAGATCCCCTTCTCCATTATGAAATCTCTTAGGTTATCCCACTTCCCTCCAGGGCTCCAACATAGACTAGCCAAGAAATCTCACTACTGGGAATCTAGGGTTATCAACTGTAATTAATTATCCTCAATAACAAAAATGTCTCTTACGCACAATCACAATCCCCTCATATTTTCATGGAAACAAGTTTCCATAAATTTATTATAGTAGTGATATACTAATATGGAAGCTCAAGCTCACAGAGGAAAAAATCTAGGAAGAATGAATATGAACAATTTCTTGCATGCCCAAAATCATGGAGTATATTTGCATGCTAATGATAAACCATGTGTCTTATTGGGAACTACATGTTTCCCCTTTATTATAACTAATCACAATTATTAAGTAATTTTAATTAATCAAGGTCAATGACTTAGGGCTATCAATAATATTATCTTCCTTTACTTGCCTTTAGCACACTAAGCCCCCTTTCTTTCCCCTCTTTTGGTGTCATAGTCCCCCATTATTTTGTCCTTCTCCTTCTATAGCATGTGATGTATTTTTATTATTATTACCATTCAATGTACAATTTTACATATTACATTGTTATACATTTCCCATTCATCATGTAAACATATGCATTACTGATATGGGAATCAAAACTAGGGTATTACAATTAACACACACACACATTCTCACTAATTTCTTATATAGTCCTAATACTAGGTTGACCTAACTACCCCATATATACCCTATAGCAACCCCAATATGACATAACAAATCTAGGTGGGTTGTTACTTAGGAAACAAAACTTTAATTTTCTAGATAACTATAACTAGGTTTATTAAAAAACATTATCATTTATTTTAACATCAAAGAATCACTCTTTATGTTTAGTTTTATGTGCAAAAACAAATAATATAACAACTGTCAAGAAATGGAAGAAAATACTTTAATAATCAATAAGAGTTATCTTTTCCAAATGGCATGATGAAGAACAATGTTAGTGTAAACCATACTCCATATCCAAGTAGCTAGTTGTTGGTAAAAATGTACCAAAGGTGATTTTTCCAACCACCAATGCAAAAACAGATGTGATGGTGATGCTCCCCATGTTGAGACTTAGATTAATGAGGGAATTTGGTACTCTAAAATAAAACCCAATTAGGAACATAAATATCCACTATCAAAGATAGGGACACAATTAAAACAACTCAAACAATATCCATAAGACCACATTCTAACTGATTTGTAGAGATTCCCTTTGCACCATTAGCACCTACCTGTAGGGAGATAGTGTGAACACAAATTGTACCCACTGGCGCAAAACCCCCCCTCTCACTCCTATCTCTCCTCTAAGGGAATTCTGGACCTCCCGGTCTAGGATCGTTCAGTCACCTGATTTAGATCGACTCTTCAGTTCCCTGCTAGAACCCAATGTAACTTTCATAGGTCCCTCTTTCTCAAAAGTGTGGGCTCTATCAACCCCCGCGACCCTCTTCTTGTCTTATTTAATGAAATTTGATGGCGGCACTAGTTCTTTGTGCTAGTCCCTATAAATCATATGACCTTGGGCTGTGTTCCGGGGCTAAACCATGAAAGGCACTTTAGGCTTCACGCTTCAGCTTTCTCACAACAACCATCTCCTCCTTCCCCGAACTATGAATCGAAGATTACAAATGACGTGAGGATCAACGATCCCTATAGCTTCCACAATCATTGGCTGTGATCGGCTTCAGACTCTGACCTTCAGGATTCTCTCCGCTTGTCCTCCTGTAATTTCTTCTGGAGAACCACTTCTCCAAAATGTGTGTATCTCTTCCACGTGTCCCTTTCAGATCCAATGGTCTGGGTTCACTCTGCTCTTCGCTACTTCAAGAAACTTTCCCTTTTCTCTTGGAAACTCCTCTGGAGCTCTATCCCTCAGATATTCTGACCTTTCACCACCTGTCTCCTCCCTAACGATGGATGATTCAGCTTGCCTTCGGGACTTCGACAAGTCCTTACTCCTTGTGCACACTTATCACTTTCTCGTTTTCTGAGACTTGGACTTCTATCGGCCTCTCTGCACTCCTTGCAGTAATTATACGTGTAACTGTGCTAATCCTTCTGAACATTTACTTGGCACAAACCTTGATGTTTCTCGGCTCTCCTGCGTCCTTTTAAGGATCCTAGGGTGCCCTCATAGAAACCCAATGCTCTTTCCCCTGATCTTGTAAGATGAACTTACTTTGCCTTTTGTTGACTCCTTGCACTCGATTAAACCTTCAAATGGCTTCTCAAAACACTTATCCAAGTGTTGTCTTGGTGCACTCCTTGCACAGGTCTTCTTCCTTTCCCTGAATTTCCTCAAGTTTTCCAAGGCAACTCCTGCCTTCGCTCGATGCACACTTGCAGAGCTTCTCCTTCCTTAGAGTGTTCAGCAACTCTGGGAGTTTCCTCAATATCTCCAACATTCCAGAATGTGTTGGTACTATGTGCTCTTGCACCCACTCAATTCCCTCTTGGCAGAGGATTTCAGAGTATTCAACGACTCTGTGCTATGCTTCCTCCTGCGTAGGATTTCCTCCAATGTATTCAGAAAAATTGAAGTTCTTCCTTGAGTCTGTGAAGTATTTTGGTGTTCCCTCCTAGCACATTCTTCTCTGACTCGAAAGAGTTTAGACACACACTCCTTGAATCGACTCACGAAGTTTCAATTCTCTGTCGTGCACTCCTTTCACTTAGCCTAAAGAACCAAAACTAATTCAGAAAACTCATAAATAGATGGTTCTATCTCTATCCCCGTAGATGAATCCTAACATACACCTACAACATAAACACAGATGAATGAAATTCATAAATAAATATCCATTACACATAAATTACAAACAGTGGAATCTGTTCTTTCTATTAATGACAGAATGTCAATTAAAATATATGTGTCTGGATTGCAACTGAGTCTCGACTCTCAACAACCTCTAGAACCTCCACTAGGCATACAATACAAAGATTTATAAAACATGGGCTCGACGATCTTTCCCTCCAAGCTACGCTAGTGGTGTCTAATCACCATTCAGAATGCCCAACTAATGAGGTAGATTACAATGAGTGGAAATATGATCCGAATCGGATTCAGATCCCTCCTCATGTCAGCCACTTAAGGAGAACTCATATACAACTTGTATGAGAGCACAACTTAGCTCTTCCATCCTGACAACATTAATTTCCTTAATTACAATTTGAATTTTGAAGGAAAAATGAGAGGGAGACGCCTCTCCCTTCCTTGAATGTGCACCAACTTGCTAACTAGTTGGTGCGTGTTGAGGTGGAGCAATGGTCCTGAATCATAATCCACTGCTATGAAAAATCATGAGCTCCTACTCATGATCTTCCCAGCTCTGTCGAAATCCTCCTGGATCCCAAAATTTCTCCTGGAGCTATCCTCCTTCTCCTCTTATTTTCTACTATTGTTGTTGCATCTTCTCTATTTCTCGTGAAGGTTCTCCTCTATTCAACTTCTCCTTGCTGACAACTTCTTTCGCTGAATTCAAAATCAACTCCCTTATCTCCTGTATCACTTCTTCCAGCTTCTCTACCAACTGGTTCTCCTTATGCAGTCTTCTCGGCTGCAACTCCTCATGCTTCTCTAAGTGTAGATCATCATGATATCCCATGTTGCTTTCATCTCTTGTGATGTTGATTGACCACTCTGTTGCAGACTCCAACTTTGCAGGATCCTTATTGAACTATTGCTCAGCTATCACCTCTAACAGATTACCTTCTACCAGTTCTTCAATTGTTTTCATTCCAAATTCCTCCAGTTGTTCCTCATGCTGGCATGTCTACCCTAGCATGTCTATTTCCTGGTAGCTACCTTTTGGTTTCTGACTGTCTAACCAATCCTCCAACATCTTCAACTCTATATCCCACTGAGTGAGCGACTCAACCATGTGCTCCTCTTTTGTTGGGGAAGACTTCAGTATCTTCTCCTTCTCCTCCATGACAGTATCAGCTCATTGTCCTTTTGTTTCTACCTCTACAAAAATATGTTAGCCTCTCCTCGACTACTTGGCATGAATATCTCGACTCCTCCAATGACCAGAATACTCCTCTGATCCTCCTCCTCGGAGGTGGAAGTATTTAAATTCTCATCGACTTCCTTCAAGTGATTTGCAATCCCACATGAATCCTCATATGGATGAGTCTTTTCTTCTACCTTTTTTCCATCTGTCAACACCCCTTGTTGACATGAACTCTCAATTGAGCTCATTTCTTCTCCCTTTTCGACCTGGAAAATCAGGATGTCTCCTCTGCTCTCCTGGATGTTTATGAGATCAACTGATCCCTTCTCATTGCCCACCTGACAATCTATGAGACCTTTGCCAGATATCTTTCTCTTGGAACTAAGGTTTTCATCATGCCTCAACTACCATTTTAACACCTGTTGTTGCCTCCTGACCAATAACCTCAGAACATGCCACTTGGCAGTCTTTTTCAAAGGCCACTCATATCTCCAATGTACCTTTACCTCCTACTGCATCTTCAATGCTATATTTTCCATCTCTTCGTAGATTTCACTGAGCTCCTTGTCCATTTCCTATTTTCTCTTCCATGGGAATTCCTTTCCTTGACCATGCTTATGGCCTTTAATAACCATATTTCCTCACCTACAACCATCCTGGTTGTTTACCATATTCCACACACCTTGCAACAGTCTCTGCAGAGCATCTCACTCTGTCTCTCTTCACCTGCTATCTACAGGAGAATTCAAGCTCTAATACCACTCTAGTATCAGGGTATCTCCTTTCACCGTCTCTCATTTCCCTATGATCTGCAGACAAAAATTTGGCTCTGATACCAGTCTTGTGCAACCCCCCCCCCTCTCTCATATCTCTCCTCTGAGGGGTTGCTCGACCTCTCGGTCTAGGATCATTCAGTCAACTAAGTTAGATCGACTCTTCAGTTCCCTAATAGAACCCAATGTAACTTTCACAGGTCCCTCTTTCTCCAAAGTACATGCTCTATCAACCCCCGCAACCCTCTTCTTGGCTTCTTTGAAGAAAGTTGATGGTGGCACTAGTTCTCTGTGCTAGGCCCTATAAATGATATGACCTGGGGCTGTGTCCTGGGGATAAACCATGAAAGGAACTTTGGGCTTCGAGCTTCAACTTCATCACAACAGCCAACTCCTCCTTCCCCAAACTACGAATCAATGAATACAACTTACACAAGGATCAACGGTCCCAGTGGCTTCCATAGTCAATTGTTGTCGGCTTTAGACTCTGGCCTTCATGAGTCTCTCCACTTGTCCTCCTTTGATTTCTTCTGGAGCACCACTTCTCTGAAATGTGTGGATCTCTTTCATGTGTCCCTTCCAAATCCAATGGTCTGGGTTCACTCCGCTCTTCGCTACTTCGCAAAAATTTCCCTTTTCTCTTGGCAACTCCTTTGGAGCTCTATCTCCCAAATCTTCTGACCTTTCACCACCTTTCTCCTCCCTGATGATGGGCGATTCATCTTGCCTTCGGGACTTTGGCAAGTCCTTACTCCTTGTGCACACTTAACACTTTCTCGTTGTCCAAGACTTAGACTTCTCTCGACCTCTTTGCACTCTTTGCAGGAATTCTATGTGAAACTGCACTAATCCTTCTGAGGTTTTACTCGGAACAAACCTTGAAGGTTCTCAGATCTCCTGCTTCCTTCTGAGGATCCTCGGGTGCCCTCCTGGAAACAGGATGCTCTTTCTCCTAAGATTGTAAGATGAACTTACTTCGCCTTTGGCACACTCCTTGCACTCTATTAAACCTTCAGATGGCTTATCGCAACACTTATCCAAGTGCTAGCCTGATGCACTCCTTGCACAGGTCGTCTTCCTTGCCATGAATTTCCTCAAGTTTTCCAAGGCAACTCCTGCCTTCACTCGATGCACACTTGTAGATATTCTCCTTCCTCAGAGTGTTCAAAAACTCTGAGATTTTCCTCAATATCTCCAACACTCTAGAATTTGATGGTTATGTGCATGCTTGCACCCACTCAATGCCCTCATGGCAGAGTCTTTCAGATTATTCAATGAATTTGTGCTACGCTTCCTCCTAAGTAGGATTTCCTCCAAGGTATTCAACAACCTTGAAGTTCTCCCTTGAGTCTGTGAAGTATTCTAGTGTGCCCTCATGGCATGTTCTTCTCTAACTTGAAAGAGTTCAAACACGTATTCCATGCATCATCTCACAGAGTTTCAATTATCTGTCGCACACTCCTTTCACTTAGCTTAAAGAACCATAACTAATTCAAAAAACTCACAGATAGAGGGTTCTATCTCTATCCATGCAGATGAATCCTAACATAAACCTACAACATAAACACACATGAATGACATTCAGAAATAAACATCCATTACACATAAATTACAAACAATGGAAGTTGTTCTTTCTATTTATGACGGAATGTCAATTACAATATATGAGTCCAGACTGCAACTAAGTATCGGCTCTCAACAACCTCTCGAACCTCTACTGGGCATACAATACAAATATTTATACAAGAGGGGCTAGACGAGATTTCCCTCCAAGCTATGCTAGTGGTGTGTAATCACCATACAAAATGCCTGACTAATGAGGCAGATTACAATGAGTGGAAATATGATTCGAATCAGATTCAAACCCCTCCTATCATCATCGACTTAAGGCGAACTCATCTACAACTTGTGTGAGAGAACAACTTGTCTCTTCCAGCGTGACAACATTAATTGCCTTAATTACAATTTGAGTTTCAAAGGCAAAATGAGAGGGTGACGCCTCTCCCTTCCTTGAATGTGTGCCAACGTGCTAACCAACTAGCGCATGATGAGGTGGAGCAATGTTCCTGAATCACCCACTCTAGCCATGGGGATGTTGCATCTCTAGAAGTGGATCCCCTGAAATAAGCCAAGAAACTAGGTGTCATACCTCCCAAAGGATCCATTAATCCCAACCTTCTCTACTCACCTAGACAACACTAATGGACATTGTACAAAATACCAACAACCATAGTAATACAACCTGCACTTTTCATAAAAATCACATAATCTAAACCAATAAATAAAATTAGGCTTCCCACATTTCAACCAATCGATCTAGCTCTTTTCCCACTAAGAATAAAAGAGGTATCTTCCCCCCCTTAATCTAATCTCCCCCTAATATATAATTATAACCCATAGATAGAATTAAGGAAAATTAGATTTAGGGTAATAAAAGGAAATCAACATGAAATTCACTCACAAAACATAACCCCAACCCCTTTGGGATACAAATCGTATATTCACTTAAGTAAGATAAAACACCTTAAACAAATATTAAATCAAATTTTCTAACTCACCATGGATTGAAAGGCCACTTAGGATAATGTCACCCACATTGTAGTAACATCCTTCCAAATCTGTTTTTCCCAAATGATATTAATGTTTATCTTTTGGGATACTCATGTCATATAACCAAGGTTAGTGTGAGTCTTAATAATAATATCCCTACAATATTTT
>JASDQU010105929.1:0-55945 GCA_032191745.1 Picea mariana | reverse complement strand
TCTGTCGCACACTCCTTTCACTTAGCCTAAAGAACCATAACTAATTCGAAAAAATCACAGATAGAGGGTTCTATCTCTATCCATGTAGATGAATCCTAACATACACCTTCAACATAAACACACATGAATGAAATTCAAAAATAAACATCCATTACACAAAAATTACAAACAATGGAATATGTTCTTTCTATTTATGACATAATGTCAATTACAATATAAGAGTCCAAACTGCAATTGAGTCTCATCTCTCAACAACCTCTCAAACCTCTACTAGGCATACAATACAAATTATTATACAAGAGGTGCTCGGCGAGATTTTCTTGCAAGCTACGCTAGTGGTATGTAATCACCATTCAAAATGCCTAACTAATGAGGTAGATTACAATGAGTGGAAATATGATCCAAATCGGATTCAAATCCCTCCTGCTGTCATCCACTTAAGGCGACCTCATATACAACTTGTGTGAGAGCACAACTTGTCTCTTCCATCTTGACAACATTAATTTCCTTAATTACAATTTGAGTTTCAAAAGCAAAATGAGAGGGTGATGCCTCTCCCTTCCTTGAATGTGTGCCAACATGCTAACCAACTAGTGTGTGATGAGGTGGAGCGATGCTCCTGAATCACCCACTGTAGCCATGGGGATGTTGCAGCTCTAGAAGTGGATCCCTGAAATAAGCCAAGAAACTAGGTGTCATACCTCCCAAAGGATCCATTAATCCCAACCTTCTCTACTCACCTAGACAACACTAATGGACATTGTACAAAATACCAACAACCACAGTAATACAACCTACACTTTTCATAAAAATCACATAATCTAAACCAATAAATAAAATTAGGCTTCCCACGTTTCAACCAATCAATCCAGTTCTTTTCCCACTAAGAATAAAAGAGGTATCTTTCTCCCCCATTAATCTAATCTCCCCCTAAGAGATAATTATAACCCATAGATAGAATTAAGGAAAATTAGATTTAGGGTAATAAAAGGAAATCAACATGAAATTCACTCACAAAACATAACCCCAACCCCTTTTGGATACAAATCCTATATTCACTTAAGTAAGATAAAACACATTAAACAAATATTAAATCAAATTTTCTAACTCACAATGGATTGAAAGGCCACTTAGGATATTGTCACCCACATTGTACTAACATCCTTCCAAATCTGTGTTTCCAAAATGATATTAATGTTTATCTTTTGAGATAATCATGTCATCTAACCAAGGTTAGTGTGAGTCTTAATAATAATATCCCTACAATATTTTAAGATATCATAGTACTTAGATACATAAAACTCAACAATATGGGTTACTCCAAAGCATAACACATCGTAAATAATAAAAATCATTAACATGAAAAAACACATGTGCAAAATGAAACTAAAAAACATAATGACTCATAACCAATAATGAACATCCATCATAATTTATTAAGAAAAATACTAACATATAATCCATGGAAATATGGTAGATAGCTCAATGAAATCAATGTGTGACACATCATCATAGGTGTATATCAAAGGAACTAAATAGGATATAGCTCAATGAAATCAATGTGTGACACATCATTATAGGTGTATATCAATGGAACTAAATAGGATTGTATAAATGTAACCATCATCTGTAAATTATAATCATCAAGTTCTCATCCTAGACAAAGTGTCACAATCTTGGAGGTGTTGCACAATCCCAGCTATTGTGTCTAAGAGGGGTGTTACATCCTCCTCCCTACATAATCAATAATCAATGTGATCCATAATCAATAATCAATGTGGTCCCTAATGTTCAATTTCCAAACAAGAAGCACAATATAGTCAAAGAAAATGTTGAATATACAAGTACAACTACCACACATACACCCCAAATCATAATGAACATATAATAGTAAAGTGTGACACATAAATGAGCATAATACAAACATTAATACTATCAATGTAATATTAACTTAAAATCACCATGATTACTGCTACCACAATATCAAATGCTAGGTCCTAAAATGGGGGTGCTACAATCCCTCCCCACTCGAAGAAACTTCATCCCCGAAGTTAAGTTACCATATAGAAAATCAAACAAGAGTTTCCCTTGATGCATCCAAAAAACACAATAATAGAAAAGACCTACCTAATCAAGCTCAAGTATCCAAGTAGTAAAACCAACATGATGTAATCCATAAATTCTCAAGTGCCATGAATTAACCCTTACGTAAGAAAAACAATAATACCATTGAGTCCAAGTACATTTCTCAGAAATTCATAAAATAATATGAGTTGAGTTCGATAATAATTTGATACCAATTTTCATTCAATAAGACTATACACTATAATCCCAACATGAATAATAATATCACAACCACACAAATCAATCAATTTCACCAACAACAAAATACTACACCAATCCTCCAAAAATATCATCAAAGCATAAAGAATTCAACATCAACATATTCCTATAAAAAAAGTGTTAAAAGTTCAATAGAGAAAACAAGTGTCACCCTCAAATACACAAAAATGTCATTTAATGATTAACATTACTCAAATAGCATATATTCAGCCAAAAAATAATCATAAATTATTTCACAAACATTCATGCATGATCTATTAATAAAAAGCACACTAGGTTCATTCTTATCACTAGGTCCTTCAAAGATCAAAACTACATTATATATTTGCGAACTCATCTAGATAATAATATTCACCAAACATTCAATATGTCAACCTTATTTTTTTTCTAGGTAATCCAAATGTTAATCAACAAAATCTAACCTAGAACCACACATTCTCCAAGGCATCAAAAGTCAAATTCTAGCAACAATCCATTCCTTTTCCACAACTTGTGTATAATGTCTTCCAAAATTAGATATCATCATAATCCATAATCATCAACCATATTCAACATGGGAAACTTTCATCAATTGTAACGACCCCTCCATTACGACTAGGAAAAGTGAAGCACACTAGGTAGATTTTTTTTTTAAAGCATTAGGAAATTAACGTCAACACATAATTCACAAAAACTCATAATCATGAAATGACATCATAATTAAAAGAAACACAAGAAAATCATCATCATAATAAAAAACGACGCAAACAACGCATCAACATAAATGATAGTGACACCTAACCAACACATAAACATAAATAGTGGCGCAATTCAGCCATGAAAATCAACTGAAGAAATTTATAAACATTGATCATCCAGATACTGAATATTAAAATGACTACCCACCCAACCTACCCTGGAAGGTTAGGTCCTCCAGGACACATAAGCAATGCTCAAGCCCATGCTTCATCCGATTGATTTTGACCACTTAAGGTCTCAGGCTTGGCGACTTCTCTGAGGAACAAGGAGGTGTCTAAATCTCACTAACATAATCAAGTCGAAAACCAACTAGCTCAATCAATCAACATCATTACTGTTCATGGCGCAAGAGAATTTAAATGCTCAATCATTCATACATCGATATTATTCATGTCGCAAGAGAAGTCTAAATACTCAATCAACCATACATCAATATTATTCACAACGCATGAGAAATCTACTTTATTTTTCATGGCGCGAGAGAATATAATTACTAAATTAATCATATGTCAACATTATTCTAAAGGCGCAAGTGTAATAAACTTTATTTTATAAGGAGTAAGAGATTATAAGGGCTTAATCAATCATATAACAACATAAGTTAAGGTGCAAGTGTAATCAACTTTATTTTATTTTCATGACATAAAAGTAAACATCTATTTAATTTCAAGGCATGCAATTAATCAATTACTGAATTAAACAATAAATCAACATTATTTTCAATGTGCACGTGTGATCTATTTACTGAATTAAACATAAATCAATATTCCTTCCAAGGCCCGTGACTAATCAAATTTTGAATTAAATAATAAATCACCCTTAATTAGTTTACAAGAAATTTGTTTATTGCGAGTTTAATCATTCCATTCAAGATTCTATAAAGAAAGGGATATTTGGAGGATGAAGTTTCCTTTATAGCAAGCTTGAGACAAAGACAATGTTAATACTCTTATTAGGAAGAAAGTTGTATTTTTGTACAGTAATACTTTTGGTCTCCACTATCTCACAAGTGCACAGAGAAATAAACATAATCAACTGATGTAAGGAATATACATGTTGGGAGGATATCATAAACTATTTGTATAGATTTTGTTGCTATTCCCTAGAGCTTAGATGAGAAAATAATCTACTTATTCATTTAACAAACAAAACCATAGAGCTGAGTTTTTAGAGGTCTACAATAAACAATTCTAAAATTGACGAGAAAATCAAATATACTTAGATGCAATATTTAACGTTCATAAAATACCAAACTCAATTTTCATTCATCCCACAAGAGCACATGGAAGTAACGACCATCAAACACTATGAGGAAGATCCCTGTTATCTATCATAATGTGTACCAGTATCACTAAGCAAGAGGTGGATAAACAAGAATTCAACTTCTATAGGATCTCTGTTGAAAGGTTTGCGAGTTAAGATTATACTTTTTCACTAGCTAGCCAAATTCACTTACATATAATATATAAAGTTCATAAAACATCAAATTCAATTTTCACTGAAGATTCTACCCAAAAAAACAATTAGAGAAGGTTTGTTCCTTTCTATGGATCTTGAGACAAGACAATGCCAAACCTATTATTAGAAGGACAATTTTGTTCTTATACAAATATGCAAGATTAACTAATGTAGAAAAAATACTCATTGAAAATATTTCATAAGATTTTTATAGAATGTGTTGCTATGCCCAAGAGCCTAAATGAAATATAGTCTACTCATCTCCATATAACAAACAAAACAATAAACGAGAGGTTTGTTTTGTGATCTATTATAAACAATATTTAAAATTGACCAGCTAGTGAAACTCACTTATATCTAATATCTAAAGTTCACCAAAAATGAAAATCAATTCCCATTCAAGATTTTGGGCAAATTCGTAAGCATAAAATGCAAAGGTTTTTCCTAGAGATGGAACGCATGGATACATTTTTATGAAAATCACAGAGAACGTTTTACACATAAAAACGCAGGGTTTGTATAAGAGACAAATCACTTGGTTGTTTCCAATCGTTGGGAAAGTTTACAGATAAAAATGTAGAGTTAGTACCAGAGAAAAATCGTTTGGCTATTTCCCATCCTTGGGAAAGTTTTACACATCAAAAACGCAGAGTTTGTACAAGAGAAAATTGCTTGGCTATTTCCAATCGTTGGGAAAGTTTACACATAAAAAATGCAGAGTTTGTACAATAGAAAAAATCACTTGGCTATTCCAATCGTTGGGCAAGTTTACACATAGAAAAACGCAGAGTTTGTAAAATAGAAAAATCGCTTGGTTGTTCCAATCATTGGGCAAGTTTAAAAATCAAAACACATAGTTTGTACAATAGAAAAATCGCTTGGCTATTCCAATCGCTGGGAAAGTTTACACATCCAAAACACAGAGTCCGTATAATAGAAAAATCGCTTGGCTATTCCAATTGGTGGGCAATTTTACACATAAAAAACACAGAGTTTGTACAATAGAAAAATCACTTGGCTATTCCAATCGTTGGGCAAGTTTACACATAAAAAAAGCAGAGTTTGTACAATAGAAAAATCGCTTGGCTATTCCAATCATTGGAAAAGTTTACACATCCAAAACATAGAGTTTGTACAATAGAAAAACCGCTTGTCTATTCCAATCACTGGGAAAGTTTACACACAAAAAACACAGAGGGTTTTCCAGAGATTGGATGCAAGGAGATTCTCCTTTTCTGGGAAAACATGTATGCAAAAAGAAGAGTAATTATGATGGAAACACAGAGGTGCTAGGTGAGTTATTATGTACAAGTGCAAGCAAACTCTTATAGAAAAACGCAGAGATTCCCCCCTGAGTAAGTCACGAGTCTAGATGGTCATTGAATCTATAGCCACTGTCATAGCCTACAATCAATTCATTATGGTCATAATTAAATTATTTAACCGCATCTACGCAGAAAACCCCCAAATTGAAAAAGGGAAAACAGTGAATAAGAAACCAAGATTTAGTTTGGAATTAAAATTGCAGACTTGTTAGAAATTCCTTTATATAATACACAATCATCAAGGAAACTTTCCAGTCCAATATCAGAAATCCATTACCACTGTCAACAATTCTAAAAACCATATATAGAATAAAAAATTAATACAATGCAAACTCAAAATGAAAGTACGGTAACCGATGAATATAGGCTTGATGATGATCCTTGGCGACTAGTTTTCCCTTCCTTTGTCCACTTGCTAACCATTGAGACTTCACTGGTACCTCCCATCCAACACAAGGGGTACTCTTCTTCCCCCTTAGCCCCCTTAGCCGCAAAGGGGCCACGAAAATGCCCAATTAGAAATCCTCTAGCTCCCAACTCACCTGGCAAGGTAGAACCACCACTCTCTCTCAAGCTGGGTATCCCAAGTCTCACAAGTAAAACCAGTCAAAATTTTTGCAGCATAGCCTTACCCATAACTAGTATGATCCATTTCTCATCCCAAACATTTGTTTTATAGAATTTTCCCATAAATCATCCCCACTTGCACAATTAATTCAATTTTTAATTAAAATAATTTAGAATTATCTCCCCCTTACACTTGCCACCATTTCCCCAATTTGCACAAGTAAATCCACATTTATTTTAATAAAATTCAATTTCCCTCACCCATCCTAAAAGCGCTCCTAAAATCACTCCTAGTTGTCTCTTTATTCCCCTTATTTCCCATTAATGACTGGCACCTTACGAAAACTGAGTTGAGTTAAAATAGAAATCTTCTCCTAGTTAGACTAGTGTTAACTAGACTCTAGATTCCTTTCTATGCATACCCATTCCTTTAGATTATTTCATTATTACCTTAAATTCCAATTTGGTAATTACTTGCACATATGTGTATTAAATCAATCTTTAGATTTATTTTATTTTCCTTTAAATTTATTTACTTCATCCTCTTATTGTTTAATTTATAAATTTAGTTTTTAGTCTTCTTACTAACTTAGGCTTAATTAAATTTTTAATTGCAAAGGCTTGGACTCTTATAGGGATTATGATTAATAAATTTAATCCTTAATTAATTGATTGATTGATTGATCCCGTGGTGCTCAAGATTTTACACGGTTAATTATTCGCTCAGGGTTTTCTAGGCCACCTAGATTCATTGACTCAAATTTTATTTACACGACATGCCCTTCAAGATGCACTCTGTGCTCCAAGGGTGTCACTCATCTTTGATTCAATTTATGATTACGCGATGTTCCCTTCAAGACGCACTTTTTTCTCTAAGGGTGCCACTCGCCTTTGACTGGTTTTGGTAGTTGTCCAACCCCTAGAGTCAGCACTCCATTCGGGTGAACTTCTGAGAGACTAAGGGATTCTAAGGAATAAACACCCTGCCTTATTGTGTGCCCTTTAGAAATATTTGTGCACGACTTTCTCAGTATTCCCTCATGACAGCATGGACCTCTCAAACTAGGTAATCGTTAACCTACAATTCAAGCCATGACAAGAGTGCTAATAGGTTGTGACAGGGATGTTGCCACACCTCTCCCTCAACATCTGGTCTATGTGCATGGCCCCTTTACTCCTTATGTGAGTCATATTAGAAATCAATCATCAACCTGCATCCATCAATGAAACATTGTCAATGATCCATAAACAACATCATAATATAATCGATCATTTGTCACATATGCATAAATGAAATACCCAAACCAATACAATCCAATCCCTAACTCAATCTGTAGTCCAAGGAGGTCCATTGATTCCATTGACATCCTCAATCCATCAAGTGTCCTACACACTCAGGGGAAACTCGCCAATAACATTTGTCAATACATAGATATCAAACAACATAAATCATAATCCATCAACATCATCATAAGAATCCATAAGCGAAATAGATAACCACATATTATAACTGAATCACTTGCACACAAGTGTCCTCAAAGAATAAGTCAATAACATGTGCTCGCAAGAGCAAGATGTTACATCAATCATGGTAACAAGTAACTAAGATTCCACATGTAAATCAATAATCGAATTCCATTCTTCCAGAAACAATATGCCACCCACAGTCCAAATTCAAGACCATTCATAATCACAAGCAAAATTCACCACTAGAGAAATCCAATCATTTCCAATATTATTATACATTCATTAAGTCATTTCACTTAAGGAATCAAACATCACTCATTAATAATAAAAGTGACAATTTTATGTAATAGCATTAATTCCACTTTGAAGACATGATCTTAAAGACACTAGTGAATGTAGGTAGAGATGAGATGGCTTGGTCAAGTCGAGATAGAGTTCAAGAGAATACAATTCATTGATTCCTGACAGGTGTTGAGAACACCCTTATACTGAGAGGGGGGGTGGTGAATTATTATAATATATATTTTTTTACTTTTTCAAACATTCATCAACCATAAGAAAAAAATCACATATGAGATCTATTAACTGCAGAACATGGAACACAAGATTTACGTTGAAACCCTTTCGGGAGAAAAGAACAAAAACTCTCTTTATAATTCTTTGTAGACACTACTGCTACAAATATTTGTATACACCAACCTACTAGAGACACCAATCCCCACCAGTACAAATCCCGGTAGGGACCAACCTACTCTTACAGATATTCATAGACACCAATCTACTAGAGACACCAATACCCATTGTTAAGCACCAAATTAGCAAGAGACACAAATCTCTTTGTTTGAGCGGTACCAACCTACTCTTACATATCTTCATAGAAACCAATCTGATGGAGACACCAATCCCCAAAGCTAAGAACCAACTTTCAATATCTTTGCATGACATGCACCAACCTTCACTGAGTCTAATTTTTGCATCTTCCTTCATCAGGTCTACTTACTACTTCTCCCTTCACCAATTTTTCTCAATTATACATTTACCAAGTCTGACCAAAATTTGAATTTCCAAATGGAAACATTCCCAAAGCTTGATATTTTCGACCTCTTCCCAAGAACAAACTTGTGCAAAATTCCATGTATCCAATTTTGCAAATGTCGTTCTAAGATTTTGTATGTCTCCTTTATTCTTGAATATTT
Source organism: Picea mariana (assembly GCA_032191745.1). Classification (NCBI taxonomy): domain Eukaryota; kingdom Viridiplantae; phylum Streptophyta; class Pinopsida; order Pinales; family Pinaceae; genus Picea; species Picea mariana. The sequence goes on along the minus strand of JASDQU010105929.1, from coordinate 46,851 downwards.
TCATAGTCTGAACAGTCCCAGAAAATAAGTTATAGTGAAAATTCCAAACTGGCCTATTTGAAATTGATTTTAGGAGTATTCATAAACACTAACTTCCATAGAGAATATATCAAAAAGTAAAATGAAAGAACATCTAAATTTTTTACTTGATGTACTTCTATATGTCTCCTTTGTTCTATAAAAATTTTGGTATGAAGAGTGACAAAAAATAATTTATAGTGAAAATTCTAAACTGACCTTTTTGAAAACCTATCTCAGGACCATTCATAAACCATACCTTATCCTTAATCACTTAGTGATGAGATGGATATTACTCCCAATTGCACATCCCTTAATTTTTTCTAACTACAAAAATGCTCAAACAAGGTAAATAAATACTTTTGAATAAGTTTGAACATTGTCACCAACAACACAAGATAATTAGTCTCTATATCCAACATAAGCAGTGTTACATATCCAACAGTATTCGAACATGATTCAGTTTGTCTCAACAAATCCAATTCATTTCAACAAGAAACAACCAAGTCAACAATAAGACATCAATTGGGTTCACATATCAAAAACTTTGATTACTCCCCCCTTTTAGGAATAAAGAAGTAGAAGAAATATTTCTCGTCAAAAATTACAGTTGAATAACAAACTAGTCGAAAGTTAGTCGACAAATACTCAATTGAAACTTCAGTCGACTTTCATGTCGAGTCAATCCTCGGTCGACCACTTCCAAGGAAATCAATAGTAAGTAAGAGGAATGTGGCATGGATTTACAACCAATGATACACAGTGATATGAATTCCTCAAACATTTGGCCAAATGATTCCATTACCATCGATCAGTCCAAACACAATCTATCTTGGCAGTCGACATTGGTACATAATTATATATTTCATGTCTCTTATGCAAAGACCTGAAAGCATGATTCACATTCCTATCATTTTTTATGGTGAGGATGATGATAGGGAAAAAATTATTTTGCTGGAAGATTAGAGGAAGTAGGCTTAGGGTTAGGTTCACTTACAGGAGTAAAACAAACCAACATATTAACAATAGTGTCATCTATAACAACATGCTCAAATTATGGCATGTGAGGAAAATAAATCTCATCAATATTTTTTACACAATCAATTGTAGCTTGTTCTTCAGGAAAATTAGTCTGAACTCGTCCTACAAGAAATACAAGACCTTTGACAATTGATGATATTATATAAGGTTTCAATACTTTTTTCAACTTAATAGTTGTTTTCTCTAGTTCATTTCTTAAGGAAATAATTTCATATTCTATCTGTTCCCAGTTTTCTTCCTTTTTCTTCAATTGGATTTTCACCAACTCCTCCATCCTTTTTTCCTTTTTCTTGTTGAATCTTTAGGATGATAATATTTTTCTCTATTTCTTCAAGGATTTGTGAAATTTTGTATTTTGAATCATGATCCCCTTGTTCATTCCAATAATTTATTCTTTTGTTTCAAATTATTTTTCCTAAGATTCTTTATTTTTCTTAAGGCACACATGAGTTCTTCAAGATCCACTTCCCTGTATGTTTCAACATTTTCTTCTTCTTATGAATCTATTGTTTCTTTCCCTTTTTCTTCATCAAACTTTGTTTCTATGGAAATGAAAATATTTTCTTCTCTATCACTATCGAATATACTTTCATTGTTATCTTCAGATGATCTACTTCCCTCTTTGGAGTAAAAAATTTTCTTTTTCTTATGGAAGTTTTTCTTCTTTTCATACTTACTCTTTTGATGAGGTTTTCTCTCTTTCTTAATGTTATGATCTTATTCATCATCACTACTTTCATTTTTCAAATATGGACACTTAGCAACAAAAATTCCTATTTTTCCACAATTAAAGCATTTAAAGGGAAACTTACCTTTGTATTTTCCAGATCCTTTTTTTATTTTTCGCATAAAATTTATTTCATATGCATCAAATTCATTGTTGGAGCTATCACTTGAGTCATTCTCTCTATTATTTGTCTTCTTTGAGTCTTTGTAGGATGATTCTTTATTTGATGGATTTTCTTTCTCTATCCTCATTTCATATTTCATGAGGATCCCATGCAATTCATCCATTGTTAATGAATCAAGATCATTCATTTCTTCAATGGAAGACCATTTAGCATCAAATATTAAGGGTACTGAATTTAACACCTTTTGAACAATCATCAATTCTTCAACCTTTTCACTAATTCCTCTGATGGCATTGAAAATTTAATCCACACAGAGAAAATAGGATACAACATTTTCTTCGTCTTTCATTTCCAGTCTCTCAAACTATCTTCTATGAGTTTGTATCTTTTCCTATTAACCTTGTCAATACCTTCATAATATTTTGAAGATTTTCCAAAATTTATTTTGATGATTCACAATGCATTACCTTGAAAATGTTGGATTCTGATAGACTGCAAAAATAGCATTCATGGCTTTTGCATGATCTTCACTAGCCTTATTTCCATCCTGATCCATTGGTGGATATGTTGGATATTTATAACCAGTCACAATAGATTTCCAAATACCGAAACCAAGGGCCATTAAATAGGTTCGTAGAGTTATGCTCTAGAAGGCATAATTTGTTTTGTCAAATAATGGAGCCATGTTTGTGGAGAAACCTTCTTGATCGGCCATGTGTGCTCCCCGAGATCTACCTTCCAGTGGTTAGAATTTTTTTGAAAGAAATCACTATGATCCCAATTGTTGAGCACACACTTATACTAAGAGGGGAGGTGAATCAATATAAGATTTTTTTTTTTACTTTTTCAAACATTCATCAACCTTAAGGAAACAATCACATATGAAATATATTAACTGCAGAACATGGAACAAAAGATTTATGTGGAAACCCTTTCAATTTAAAACCACAAAACTTCTATTTATAATTATTTGTAGGCACCAAACTACTGTTACAAATATTTCTAGGAACCAACCTACTGGAGACACCAATCCCCACTGGAAAAAATCTTGGTAGGAACCAACGTTATCTTACATATATTTATAGAAAACAATCTACAAGAGACATAGATCCCCACCACTAAGCACCAACTTAGCATGAGACACCAATCTCTTTGTTTAAGTGACACCAACCTACTCTTACAGATATTCATAGAAACCAATCTATTGGAGACACCAATCCCCACCACTAAGCACCAACCTAGAAAGAGATACCAATATTTTTGTGTGATTTGCACCAACATTCAACAAGTTTTCTTGCTACTTTTTCCTTCACCAAGTCTACTCATTGCTTCTTCCTTCACCATGTATACTCACTGTTTTTTCCTTCACTAGGTTTTGTCACTACTTCTATTTTCCACACCCCTGGAAATATGTGGCTATCTTCATGTAGTGATATTTCACCTTTGAAGGTCACTATGGAACTTTCTATGTCCAACATATCCGGTTGCTCAATCATATCTGACACAACCAACCAATTAATATTCAATACTTCTTTTTCAGAACATTGTAGACGATGGAATCACTCGTCCAAAAGGAAAAGAAACCTAGGGACATCATCTCACACCATGGCCTTATAAAGATATTGGTTAAATGTTCCCTACATAGGGAAGGTCACACTTGGAGTAGTATTTTTTAGCCACCTATGATAATTTTTGAGGATGTGGTGGTTGCGATTCAGGCATCCCAGTAAGAAATGGCCACACTGACAGCACCAAAATAGGCCATGACTGCAATTTTAAAAACAACTAACAGTGTCGTCGATGTTGTAGAACCTCCACTAAAGAAACCCACAATAAAAAGTAGGGGAAAGGATCGTCATGATGCAACTCTGGTAAAGGAAGACCATGACAGTGATGTCGAAGTGACTGCCAACAAACCCCCTACAAAGAGACTCATAGAGTTCAAAAAGAGACAACCCATTTCACATAACAAAATAATAACCATCCATATGGCTACAACTCAGCGTAAAAGGAGAAAAATTTTGAGCCAAAGGAACAAGCCCCGAAGGAGGACAAAGAAATAGACGATGTAGTAGAGATAAAACCCTCCACTAACACACAATAACCAATGGAGGACACCAACCTAGAAGCTAATGAGGCATTGGATAACACGCAAGGAAAATAATAAGGTGCTCTTGAAGAAGGGCTTATCATTATCCTTACAACATATTCAAATGAAGAGGAACCAGAAACTAAAGCTCCTACTGACCCACAAGAACCAGTGGGGATCCCTTATGAAGAATAGGTTGCAAACCTACAAGGAACAATAGAGGAACATCAAGTTGATTTCCTTACTGACACACATAAAATAGCTGAAAACACTCCTTGGGAATACTCTTCCCAGGCTCAGGAAACACATACAGAAGAACTAGATCACTTTGTCGATCCAAAGGCTCATCCACAGGAACCAAAGGCTCTTGTTGAACAAGAGGCACTCTTGAAGAAACAATTTCCAACCTAGAAGAGAAGGAATAATTAGAACCATAGGCCCTTACTATTACACAATAACCAGTAAGAGGAACTCTTGGGGAACGACCTACCCACTCACAGGATTCAGACAAGGAAGAATGGGAAGCAGAAGAGTTTGATGATCCAACAAGAAACACTTGTGGAGACCACTTTATGATACACAAGAAACAGGAAAACAAGAACCAGAAATAAATATCACTGAGACTAAGAGGAAACTAAGTGCTACATCATGGGTAAGCATCCCACACTCCATACCTAGTTATGTATATTTGGTGAAACAAAATAAAATGTTGAGAATGAAAAATTAGAAGCTACATATCAACTTAAAAATGTTGAGAGATGAGCTTGAAGAACAAAGTGCACTTGAGAAATCAGATTACCCTACAACAAGTACCCTTGTTGTAGGAGAACCCTTCACCAGTTCACAAGAAACAACTCAAATGAAAGAAACAAGAAAATTAGTTGTATAGGATACACATTTTATGCTAATTGATGAGGCCACTCAAACATAAATAGAGTAGGAATTAGCATAAAATAGAGGAGTCGTGACATAACATGTCACCAGTCAAAAGAAGGGGAAACCAGTAGAGGCATATTGTAGTGTCAATAACCTCAATGGACACCTTGATTTTGGGTTGGGGGAGATGACGGGTGCCTAAATTGGCATACTTTCATCACTCGTCTAATACATTTTTTCTTACCATGTTCCATTGATCATTTCCTTTTTTATACTTTTCTTATCCATTTTTTCCTCACTTTTCATTAAGGTACGAATATTTTCCCATATGCCATTTTTACGCTATTCTTTCATATTTCTTAAAGGAACTTGCTAATTTCAAGTACTAATAGTACTACATAGGAGTAATACAATAGTTGCAACTCCTCACAATGGCTACAATCCCTCTATGTTGTTGTGATTCTTAACAAAATCCAACTACTGAAAATCTAGGTGCACTCTTTATTGTTGTGATTATGGGTACAATCCAACTATTGTAACTCTAAGTGTACTCTCTATTGTTATGACTCTAGAAAACTACTACAACCAAGTACACTCTATGTTTTTGCAACTCTGAGTATATCATTTTTGTGATTCTGAGTACAAAGTTCGTCAGCACAACATTGAACACTACACCTAGTAGTTAGGAAATGATCCTCATATGGGAAAGCGATAGAAGGAAAGTGGAAAACCAAAAGAGAAATCAGTTCACCTACCAACTATTTATCAACTGATCTAAGTCAATACATGCCTGATTCTGATCCTGGTGGATATTGGTGGCCACCCACCTATTCCAACTGGCTCCTCTTGAACGTTTTTAGTTCAACAAGTTTCTCTGTAATGATGATATTTCTTTGTAATTGTGGGTTTTTCACTTCTGGGGATATCCTTAATCCCTACACAACATCCAGGTGGATATTTTTGACCACCCACCTATTCCAACTTTCTTATTTTGGGAGTTTTCATGTCAGTACATCTTTATGTACTTCCAAGGTCGTTTTGGGGCCCTAAACATTGTTTTTTTGGCTTACCATAGTCAAACTATGGACAGAGTTAGATTTTGATGGAATACTGTGTAGTTATCAAAAATACCTTTCCAATGGGCTATCACAGGCCTAAAACGGAGGTCGTATGCAAAAGTTACGACTCCGGGAAGTTGAGGTACCAACTTACCCATCGGGGCCCACATAACTTTTGGAATTTCATCTCCTAGAGTTAGATTTTTGGATGTCTAGGGTTTTTCCATTCATGAGTAATGTTAAAAAGGCCTATGAAGCCTCACTTTAATCATTCTACTCAGATATATGCACGTAGCAGCCACATCTCTTCTCAGAGATAGCTACCACCATTTGAGCAAAAAAAAATTAGTTCTGCAGTTTTACAATTTCGGCCTATTTTATTTATTCAATAGAAGTTATTTTTCACTAGATATTATTTGTTGTTCTCCGTATCTCTATGTTATTGTATTCAGTTTGTTAGTCATTTTTTTCTCTCATAAATCTGGATCAGTGGTATTAGATCATTCTTCTCTTCATTTATTTTCTTCATGGATGTCCTCGACAAGATCTGGGTACAAGAAGTTGGGACTCGAACCAGTCGAGCCTTTTCAAGATTGGTTGCATCGAGCATGAAAAAAAATCATGGGGGATGAGAAGAAATATGATGGAGTAGGATATCCTTTTAAAATGTTGCTCGAGGACTCCCTTGCACGAAAAAGGAATGAAATGATGGACAACTTTGTACAGATCCTTTGGCGGTTGCCCACAAGAGACACATCTTCATCAAGCGGCCATGCAACCCCCTTCAAGGTACAAATAATTTTTTATATTCCATTATTTGAATGACTGATAGATGTGAATGTTGTAGATAAATGTTTGAATATGCTTGAAGGGTATTTTTTGGTTCATAATTTTTCTGACAGGGAAAAGATTACTTTTTCTCTCCTCAAGGTCGTCCCCCATGTTAAGGACGGGTGCGATACTTACTCTGAGAAAAGGGACATAGAGTAATCTACAATATTTATCGTCACCCCCACATGGGATTCCATTAAATAACATTACTACCATTTTGTAAGCTACGAGGACTAGTACACAAGATGGACCATGTTGTGTTAGGATAGGGACCAGACAGTACCATATTTCACCAATACTTTCCACACCCTGCACACCAAATTGGGTATCAAAGAATCTAAACGAAATATGTTGCTCAAATAGAATAGATTTCTACATATATGCATTCAAACAAAAATGGAGTTTATGGACATCACATCCTTAGGTGCGGCTTATAGATATGTTGTCAAGATCGAGAAGAAATTTAACCAGAAGAGGCAACAGTTTGGATCTGCAAACTCCTCATAGCCGAAGTAGGGAAAAGGCAGCCCCAACCCACAAAACAAGAGATAGAGAAAATATGGCCACTCTCAAGATAGCCAGTCCAAGCTGCAACACAGGAAGGGTAATCAGAAGTTGAAGAAGGACATGGGAAAGTGGTGTGAATACCATAAAATCCCTTGGCACAAAACCAAAGAATGTCACTCCAAGCAGTCACTGGTGGTCGAGCTGAAAGATTTCGAGTCAGAGGCATATTCTAAATCCGAATCAAATCCATAAGGAGGGAAGCATATTATCGATATCAAACCCAGTGCCACTGTTTCTACCACCAAATTCCATCCAAGAGAACCAAAAGAACCAAAGGAAGGGGAACGCCTCTTTCACTCACACATGTGGGTAAAGAGGGCTCCACTTCATTTCATTATAGATAGTGGTAGTCAGAAGAACCTGATCTCAGCAGAGGTTGTCAATAATTTGAATCTACCGATGAAACTGCACCTGCAATCCTACACCATCGGCTGGATTTTCCAAGGAAGAGATCTTTGTATCATCCAATAGTGTCGTCTACCCTAGGCATCAAGCCCTTCAAAGATGAGGTATTTTGTGATATTTATCCCCTTGAAGTTTGTGATGTTATTTTAGGAAAACCATATTTGTGGAAGTGAAATGATGTGTATGAGTGTAGACCCTACAATGTTATTATTACTTTGGGTAGACAATTGTACAGGATACCAGAGGTAGCGGTGCATACCACTATTTATTTAATCTATGTTAAGAAATGCAGTAAGGTCATTTCACAAACTGGGAAGTTCATCTTCTTTGTGATCAGTGCTGTCAGTAAGCAGAAGGTTTCCACCATATATGTGACCTCTACAAAAATCCTCTCTTTGTAGCAGAAGAAAGTGGACAGGATCGTAGAAAAGTACAGAGACATACTCTTCTCACCCACCGAGGTGTTGGACAACTGAGAGGGTGGGGGTGAATCAGTTGTCCCTATTCTTAAATAGTTATACCCATTTTAAACTCTTCACAAAACACTCAATAATGATCACAATGATACAGGGAAGTAAGCACTAAAACATTAAACATCAATCACACACAAGAAATACACAGAGATAGATATTTCCTAAGGAAACCCATAAAGGGAAAAACCTCGTCTTCTCGATATGATAAGTAATCTTTATTTTCTTTACATTATCATTCTTATGAGCACCAAATCATTGTGAGGCTACCACCTCTGTCTTGCAAGCTACAACTTGCTGAGAGCACCAACTCTCTGGTTTCTCTAGCACCCACTAGAAGGAAGCACCAACTCCCTGAGTGTTCCAACACCAACTAGATGGAAGCACCAACTTCCAGTCACATAGGAACCAACCTGTATAACAGAGAACAATATGTCTCCCTTGCACCACCTTGCCACCCTATTTTTTCTGGCTGTAACCGGATGGAAGCTACAACTCCCTATTCTTCAAGCACCCACTTGAAACTCTGAGGACACCAATCCTCCCAAGCACCTCCCAAACACCCTGAAATATAAAAAATTTGTTACTGAAACTTATTATAGTGATACAATGTTTATCTATAGCTTACCAATCTCATCACTGTACTACTGCACTGATATGCTTTTCCTACATTAGTGTCTTCTTGCTCGCATTCTTCTTTGAGATTTCTATTCTTCTTCTCTGTCTCTGGCATGTGCACCTTGGCCACCTCTTTCTTTATTAGACATTGATTTTTATTCTATGTGCTACGCCTCTTCTCTCTCCTTCAGTTGTTGCACACAGTTTGTTTTTACCCACATGAATCACTCTCAATAGCAACAACCTCCTCTTCTATGTTCTGCGTATATTTATGATCCCAAGTCCTCTACCATATCATCCAACTAACTCTTCGTCCCCTCTAGTGATTAATCTAAGTCTATTCTTCATTCATGTATGTTATGCCGAGACTCTTTGGCTTCTCTGGAAGCTATAGTCTTCGAAGCCTTTCCATCTGTCAATCGTCTCTATGATGAGTCTTTATACCATTGACAAATACCTCAAGACTCTTCAGCTTCTCTGGAAGTTCTGTTGCTCGTGAGATCATCATCAGTGCCCATTATGTTGAGATTTCTTAGCCTCTCTGGCATTCAAGACTCTTCATCTTCTTTGTCAATCATCATGAAGCCTCTTCAAATTATATGTGTAGAAATAATCAGTGTTTTCTAGAAGTTCCCCAAGATCCTCCGCACGCTCATGCTCTTAGTGCCTTTTTCCCTTTTTGCGAAAAAATGCACAGTGGGCGCTAGCTCTCCTGGCTAAGCCCCTTCCTTTCACGTGACCACTGGAGGTGACCAAGCACCTAACCAATAGTCATTTCATGATTTCGCATTTCGAGTGATCAACTGTGACTCACCTTGGTTTTCCTAATTCACGAAACTCTGAAATGGAGCCTAGCACTACTAGCTCCTTCCCTTCTCTTCCACTGATGTGACCACTAGCTGTGACCATAGGCCTATGCCAACAGGCACTTCAAGATTTCTCACTTCAAGACATTGCGAGATTTTTGAATTCACTCACATATCTTCTCCAAATTATCGATCCATGAATTGATGAATTTCTCGAGACCATATCGACGATCCTCGATTCCCTTGCAATCAATGACTCAGATTGACTTCATGAATTTGCATTCAAGAATTTGCAAAGCATATTCCTCTGTGATCCACATTCCCGAACTCCCGATATCCATGGGTTCCAAATCGACGGCTCACGCTCCTCAGTGATCCAATGGTCCAGATCTCGCTTTCGCGAATTCTGACTTCATTTTTCATCATTCTAGATCAATGGTCCAGAATGATTCCTCGATCAACGACTGTGATCAAATTGTGATTTTGCGTTTCACGACTTCGCATCTCGTCTCCCTAGACAATTAATGATACAGATCTCTCCTTGACTCGATAACTCAGATCATGTCACAATTTCATGTTTTGTGACTTTCGAGGTCAAAGCACCTCCTTCCTTTGACCCTTTAGTCAACAAAATGCTTATCTAATCTCTCACCATGTGTCCTTGCTGACATAGTTTTCCACCTCTGTCTTGTTGATGTGGTCTACAACATTCACCTCCTGGATCTGACGGCCTATATTATTCATCCATCCAATAGCTCAGATCATATCGTGATTTCACATTTCGAGAATTTGGAAAATAGCTTCCTCTATGCTCTAGATTCCCGAAATCCTGAAACTCCTCATCTGCTACCACGTGTCCTTCAGATCAAATGGTCCCCCTAATTTCGAGGCTTTGTAAGCCTGCTTCACCTTGCACTTAAAGATTGTGCACGTTCGTCTGGATATAACAACAGTCAGTCCTCGCACTCAGATCAATGGATGAGATTTGATATCCTCATCTGTGCTTCCTCTAGTCACTGGACTCTGATCTAACAAACCCACAATGCTCCTCGATCCATGATCGATGGCCCACGTCGCTCCTCCTACTAAGATTCATTCCTCCCAACTTGGAAGAATTTTTAAGTGCAAAAGGCCTCGACCTTTGATCCTTATACAAGTCTTGATTATTTGGACCTCATCTTCGCTTCTATAATGCGCACAGTGCTATCTCTTTTGAGCTTGCTCTTATGTGTCTTCACTGTTGAGTTTTCCATGCACACTCCGCTTGTAACCCTCTCAACATCTCTCTGCCAATATCATTTTTTTTCTTGTGCCATCGACGTATACTTTGATCTTTCCATCAATGAAAAGCACACTCGGCCTATGAGTATTCCAACAATATCCCCCTTTGGCATTGATGGAAACCCTGAACAGTTGCATTGTTCTACTTAGATCCAAACTGTAGCATCCAGAACACCTTTTATCCAGAACACCTTTTCTCCCCTTTTGACTTCAATTTCAAATAAAACATGCTCCCCTTGAGTTGTTGTAGTATTCTTCGGAGGTATCAGATATTCAACCAACACAAACTCCCCCTAACAGGATGGACCCTCTTAGGTTGACAGTGAGGTCACACCCAACTTATGGCGTAGATACTCAAACTAAGTTTGTGCAAGCTGTTAGTGAAGAATCAACTATCTGATCTTTGGATGGAATATAATGCAAATAAACCACAGAGTTGGTTACCCGTTCCCTCAAGAAGTGATACTTGATGGGTATATTCTTGGTCTTGGAGTGGAAGACAGTATTCTTTGACACACTAATTGCACTGGTATTATCACAATGGATTTGAATTGGTGAAGTATAATTGTTGGCACATGGATAGACACAGGGTTCAACACTACAACAACGCACCAACAAAACCCTAACTACCACCCCTTTTGGCAACACCTTCAAAGCAGATGAAGTCTTACCCAAGGTAGAGGTAGGGGTGGTTGCAAGACTCAGGTGTCTGCAACCTTAGCTGGGACATAGATCTATGATTATATCTCGTACGGAGCACTTAGCAATGATCATTCATCGATATCCAACCCTTATTATACTTTGCATATAATACAAATCATCGCAACACTTACTGAGATCTAAAGTATTTCAGCACTTAGCAATAGTAGAACAGATCAGATTCTAGATCTGCACTAAGCATTTTTACACAAATAAGATCTAACATTCATACACATCTAAGAAGCACAAAGCATAAATAGATCTATCTAAATATATCAAAGCACTTAGCAAGAGATAAACACATCAAATCCAAGCACAAAGCATAACACACAGATTTACATGGTTCACCCCCATCCTAGGGCTACGTCCACCAACTATTCTTCTTTATTAGTGTTTTCAATCGATTACAGCACAGAGCCACCAAAACCCTACTTCGCATAGGAAATAAGATCTGCACAACTCGCTAGCTCCTTCTTCCTTGCGCTATAGCACAAAGCCTTCTACAACTTCTTAAATGGCTTGCACTCAGCCTCTTACATTCATGCACAAAGCACTTACAAAATCTATTAGCACTTAGATTTTTGGCCTAACATCACAAAGATGTCAATCCATCGCCCTACTTACTCTGCCTAGATGTTTATTTATACATTACAAAAGTGGGCCTAAACATGGGTAAACCCATGGGTCGACATCCCTTTCCCATTACATATACCAAAAACCCAAAAAGGGGCCCAAAAGTGGGTTGAGATCCCTTGATCTATTCTTCATTTGGCGCTTTATCTTCGACAGGCTTTCAAAGTCCCAAAAATGGTCAAATATGACCAAGTAACTTCAAAACTTGGTCAAGGGCCAACATGCCACCATAACTCACCTGTGACTCATCCCGAGTCACTTCGATCTGGACAATTCTGCCTCAAATGCCTCGATATTGGCTCGAGCTTCTTCGACTTGCTGCTTTTTTGTGGTATCTTGTTCATTTAGCTCTTGGATTATTGCATTGTTTACTGGTCCGTCTAAGCGTTGCTCTGTTGAAATGACGACCTGTTCTAGCTCTACTCCTTGGGTTTCGATCTCTGAAAATAACATGCATGCCTTATCCTGCATGGGTTGGATTCATTGAGTGACCTCCATTACTTTACTTTGAAGTGTGTGAATCTCCTATTGAGATGTGCATTGTTCATGAGAACGCTTCATCCTTTCTATAGTTGACAAGGCCTTCAACTGAGCTTGTAGCATATCCGCATGCTATTTTTCTTCCTGGAGCTCCAACTCTAGCACCTATAGTTATGGATTCTCTGTAAGGATTTCATAAGTCTGGGCACTCTAGTTACTTAACTTCTTGCACTGCAAGGCAAGAGCTTTGATTATGTCAACTGTGCTTCAGGCAGTTGCCTCCCGTTGGTTTCTTATCTCTTGTGGGGTTTCGGTCATAGTGTGGAGTTCTAGATCCGCGATGCACTACTGTAGCTTATGGATCACCTCTTCTAACTGTGCCACCTACTGTGGAGTTTGGTCCTTGGTCTGTACTTCAACTATTTACATGGAGAAGAGTGCTCTGTTGACCCTTTCCTTGACTTTAAGTTGTTTGGTGAGTAGTTTTCCCTTTCTTTGTTGTAGCTCTGCTTTCTCTTCATTAAATTTCTCCTGCATATCAAGCTTCTCTTGTTCTGCATTACTACATTGTTCTAACAAAGATTCTTGTGCTTACGCCAAATCCTAGGTGGCTTGTGTTTTTTCCTCTTGAGCTCGTCAAAGGAGGGCTTCGACCGTGTCAGCAATCCTGTGGAGTTGAGTTGGCTCATCTCCCATTTCTGATGTTTTTGCTGGTAGAGGCGCAGTAGAAGTTGCACGGCTGGAATGGAGTGCCTGTTTCACTTCTTGAAACTCAAACTTGATCCAATTGAATACCTCCTCCTTTTTGGCTTCCTGTTTCTCTACTATCTCCAACGAAGCATCGTTCAGTGCAACGACGATGAAGTTGAAGTCATCCGATGTTAGGGTGATTTCAAACTTGGTTTTGGTTGGCTTGGCTGTCTTTCTAGATGTGGGCTTTGATGGGGAAACCTTTCATTTCTTGGAGGGGTCCTCCTCCTCTCTAGGCAGGGTAGCCTCACCTTTCTTCTACTCGACTTCGGTGTCCCCTATCTCTCCACCATTACCTCCTTGCGAAGTGGAAGTAGTCTTCATGGTTGTATTATCGACGTCTTAAGCATCCTCATTCTTCTTTGTTGTGCTTGGTCCAAGTGTATTGCGCACTTCTTCAGGACTATCAATATCAAAGAGCTCTGGGGGGTCGATTGAGATGAGGAGGTCCACCAACCACTCCTTAATAAAATCTTCTAGGTCTTCCTCTATCAACTTGTAGTAGGACTACAACTACTGGTGATGCTCATCATCACGCGGTGTGATGTAGATGAAGTGGCGATCCACATTGAACTTTATCAATGACCTGAATTTGTAAAGCGTGTTTTGGGTGATGCGAGGCGTATACTGGATTGCAGCCTTCAGCTGATTGTAGTAAATGTGCAAGACGACATTGGATTTCCACTGCTTGGTCATGTTGTAGGAGTACCAAATCGTACTGAACTTCACAGCCAGTGGTTCAAAGGGTTCTGTATCTGGGAAGGTCACACCTTCTGGTAGCTCCCATGCGATGAATGTGATCAATATGAGCAACCAACTAAAATGGAACTCATACCCTTGGTCTTGCGCTTCCTGGTAATCCAGTTCCAACTGGTTCACTACGTACTTCACCCAGTTCATGTGTAATCCCTCCGCGCACTTCCCTGCGAGGTCTACCACAAATCCAGTTACCTGGGTTGGTATTTTCTTCTGTACCAACTTCCCTGCAATGAGTTGATAGGCGAGGTGCACTGTGCCATTCTGAATAGAAGCTACTTTATATCCTCACGTGTCCTTCTCGACATCGCCATAAGTTTCTTTAATCTTCTGTGCTAAGGTTCGGCTTGTGGTCTTTCCAGGTAAAAGTCTTGTGCGTCGAGGCCCTGCATGCTCAACCCTGTGATCCTGTGGATCAGCGTTGGATCAACCGTGATGCAACGGTTTAGCCACAAGTAGCCGCCATGATAGCCCCACGGCAGTAACTTGACGCAAGAATTGACTTCCTGGTGCCTTCTAAAATGGGGGATCTTCATGATGTTCAACAAAGTGGACTGTGCGAGGTCCATAGTCCATTGCGGAGGAACAATCTTCGAGTTTTTACCCTTTGTCTTTGTCAAGTATTTATAAGGTGAGAGCATACTATAAACCTTTCTATCGCCTAGGTTGAAGTCACTGAACTTCAACACAATGAACTTATCCTGGTCAGCACGAACTATGTGCACTCCTTTAGGGAGGTACGCAGTGATTAACGAGTATTCAAACTCTCAGGGTACACTATCCCGATTGATCTCACCACTCAGGGGTGGTAGGTAAGTGGGCAAAATGCTCATAATAAGCTTGGAATTCACAAGATCTTCTCGATGCTTAGTTCTCTTTTTTTCGGTCGTTCGAGATGGGCCAACTCGAGCAGTCGATGGGGAGGCCTGCACTCCTCACATAGATGATGCCTGTATGCCTGTGGACAATCCTCTTCCTGACATGGTTCTCTCAGTCATTAAATATATCAAAACTTCTGTCACAGTTTCTTCTTCGATGGTGATCTCTTCAAACATATGCGTTTGAGATAAGTAGTCAGGATCACAATGAGCTCAGACACTGTACTAGAATGAATAACAAGATCGTGATGGTCACTGTATACAGTTGCGGGATTAAAATTCTCAATTGGCAAAAGTATTCTCCGTGCATGGCACAATGGGATAAGTAGGCAACTCAGAAACGGTCTTCTTATAATGGCTACGAGACTCCATTAACTTCGTTCGACCCATTGAGGTGTGGTCCAATGGTCTAATGGCGAACCATTAATGCTTTTCAACCCATTCGGAGCAGTAGTTGAACGGTTATATCAGCTCCCAATAGCTATATTGCTTTGCCTCGACGAAGTGGCCTATGTCGCTGGTATGATATCTCGACGAAGTTCAATTTATGTCAGTTTCCCGTTCTGTGAGGTTCCCTCTGGAATATTCTGTAGCCTGTCAATCTTAGCTCTCTTTTTAATTAGCTTCCTAGCCTTCTTTCTAGTGAGCTTCGTCTGGGTGATTCTCTTCCCATTTTGATTCTTATTTTCCTTGGACATAATCACTTCGTGTTGTTGAGATCTCTTCAGGGGTAACACCTATTTTTTATCTGGGATAAGTACTTCAATCTTCTGTGAGTCCTTCAATATTCTTGTGGCTTCGACATCATGGTTTCTAGTGTAAAATAGCTTCGATTTGTTCTTTTGTTCTTCAAGCAGCTGCACGATCTTTCTGGTCATAAAATATTTTAGCCTTTTCTTCTTATGTTCCAAAACTTATTCTTTTTCCTTTCATCTGGCTTGATCTTTATCAATCCAAGGTTTTCCTAATAACATGGTAAACGGGGTACTGTCTTCAATGAATCTAATAATCTCAAAATCTTCCTTTGTCAAAGTTCCATTGACTGTCATAGGTATCTGAGCAAGCTTTCCACATAACATCATCATTTTTCCTCTGAATAGTCCTATTCCTCCTAGTGAACGGATCATAGTGGGCTTCCCTATAGTTTCCCAAGTTTTTTCTGGCATAATGTTCACTTGTGTCTCTTCATCAAGGAAAAAGTCAATGTCGAAGTCCCCTATTCTAGCTTCAATGCATTCTTTCTCTTTAAAAATCTATGGCAGACTGACATGTCGGTGGTCATTCAAGGTTTCTTTCATTTGTATCAATACCTTCTCTAATTTTTTCGGGGTTTCATCCAAAGTTTCTGGATCTATCTTAGTGTTTTCTTGATTCAGATTCATTTTTTCAAGTTTATCAATCATTCTAGGACAATCCAATACCTCATATTCCATAGCTTGACAACAGAGACAACTAGGTCTTCCACCAGTACATTCTTTAGCAAGGTGTCCCAACCTTCTGCAACTGTAACAGAGGGTTAGTCCTCTCTTTATTTTAAATGATCCCCAGCCCTTTCTATACTGCCCACTAGGATCATGGTAGCTAGCCTGAAAAAAATTCTTTCTAGGATCCTGCATCCATTGGTTAGTCTAAACATTATTTCTATGCATAGGTATAACATATCTATCATCATTCTTATCATATCTACTCATATCAAACTTTCTTTCATCTATCAGAGCCTTAGTTTTCAATCTAGGACAGATTGTATCAAACATACATAGATCCATACTCTAGAAACACAAATTTTCACTTATTTTACTTTTGCAGAGCACAAAGCTTCCAGATCTAAAAAAAATTAACTCTTCTTACCTTTATCAGATCACAGAGCTTACATATCTTACCTCTTTTCTACAAATCTAACCTCTTTTCTTCATAAACTTCCACTTTAACCTTTCTTAGAGCACAAAGCATTCGTATCTCACTTATTTTCTTTAGATCTATCTTATTTCTTTAAAATAGAGCTTTTCAGATCAAGTGGATTACTGTGCACTAGGGCACAGATCCACGCACAAAGATTCCACAATTTCAGGATGAATCATTGCACAGAGCTCCTTCTTCCTTAGTTCCCAGCAATCACAGTTTCATGTCCTGGCAACAGAACCTTTTTTTGGAACAAGAGAAGACCCAGGGTTCAATGCTACAACAATGCACCAAAAAAACCCTAACTACCATCCCTTTCAACAACACCTGTGAAGTAGTTGAAGTCTCACCCGAGGTAGAGGCAGAGGTGGTTGCAAGACTCAGGTGTCTGCAACCTTAGCTGGACACAGATCTGTGATTATATCTCGTACAGAGAACTTAGCAATGATCATTCATCGATATCCAACCCTTATTATACTTCGCAGATAGTAGAGAGCATCGCAACACTTACTGAGATCAAAAGTATTTCATCACTTAGCAATAGAAGAAAAAATCAGATTCTGGATCAGCACTAAGAATCTTCACACATATCAGATCTAACATTCATACACATATAAGAAGAATAAAGAATAATTAGATCTATCTAAATATATCAAATCACTTAGAAATAGATAAACATATCAAATCCAAGCACAAAGAATAACACACATATTTACGTGGTTCACCCCCATCCTGGGTCTACGTCCACCAAATCTTCTTCTTTATTAGTTTTTTCAATCAATTATAGCACAGTGCCACCAAAACCCTACTTCTCATAAGAAAAAATATATGTGCAGCTAGCTAGCTCCTTCTTCCTTGTGCTATAGCACAAATCCTTCTACAACTTCTTACAATGACTTGCACTAAGCCTCTTACAGTCATGCACAGTGTTAGCGATCAAAAATGCACTAGCATTTTTGAGAGAATGATGCCTAATTTTGTAGGGAATATTTGAATAACTTTCTAGGCTCCAAATGAAGATTTGAAAGCACTATTGGAAAGCTTAGGATTTTTAGATGTCGATCGACTATTCAAGCATGCAAAACGGACTCTCCATGACTGAGAAATTTGATTTTTAAAAAATATGCTCTTTCACTAGCTAACCCGTCTTGAATTTTGCTAGTTAGCTGGTGAAAGATCCGCCTTTCACCAGCTAAGGAGCGGATTTTCGAGTAAATTAGCTGGTGAAAGCCTGTCACGGCCAGAAAAAATGAATTCTTGCTCAAATTCGAGATTATTGAGTTGGATTGGTATGAAATTTTCTTCAATAAGCTGGTTATGAATTATCAAATCAAAATCTGAAGGCCATTCTTGGAGATGAAAGTCAAAAGGGAATTTTTTGACTAGATTTGGTCATTTTCAAGGGAAAAATGATAGGGATAAAAAGACACGTCATCCAACTCAATTTCTATCTTCAGGATAACAAGCCAAAGAGCCTTGGAAGGCTGATCTCCACATCATCAACTGTTCAACACATTTTGAAGACTAGAATACAGGGATTTTCCTTATTCTAAGGACCTTTTCCTACTACTCTGTATATACAGTTTCTATTTACTGTTTTTAGAAATATAGATCCACAGTTTTAGGATCTGATCATTACATTGTAAGGCTATAAATGCTTATCTTTTCTAAGAGACAGAGGTTCAAACTGGGATACATTTTGTGCTACTGTATAGACTCTTATGATATAATAAAATTGCAGTCTTATTTCATTTTCAATATCAGAAATATCCATGTTTCCTTTTCTGTACTTCATTTAAGTTTATCTTAGCTTTTGAAGACTGTTATCTCTTTGTTGAGCTCATAGATTTGAAGTGAAGGATTTTCTTTCTATCTTTTATTCATCCCTACACCCAACTATATTTGGCAATCAAGATTAGTGTTCTTCATCCTGGCCTTTGAAATTACTTGGTCTGATCATTGTTTTCTGAAAGCACCGTTTCATTTGAATGTATGATGAGTTGTCTGTCACATTATTTATTGAAGTAATCCCATTTTTCCAAGCATACCTACACATTATTTTTAAAGTTACCAAGCATCCTTAGTCTACAACCCTAAGGATTTTCTTGGAGTGATAACACACAGAGCACTTAAAAAATCTATTAGCACCTATCTTTTTGGCCTAACATCACATATATGTCGATCCATTAGCCTACTTACTCCACCTAGATGTTTATTTATACATTACAAAAGTGGGCCTAAACGTGGGTAAACCCACGAGCCGACATCCCTTTCCCATTACATATTCCCAAAACCCAAAAAGGGGCCCAAAAGTGGGCTGAGATCCCTTGATCTCTGCTTTGTCTGGCGCTTTATTTTCGATAGGTTGTCGAAGTCCCAAAAATGGTCAAATATGACCAAGTAACTTCAAAACTTGGTCAAGGGCCAACAATAATTTATCCCCAAGTCTGCAAGTGTCTGAATCATCCACAATAATTGGGTACAACAGGTGGCAGCTGCAATGTATTCAACTTCTGTAGTTGATAAGGAAACAAAACCTTGCGTCTTTCTCAACCACGCTACTAGAGAATATCCTAAGAAGAACGGACCTCCACTCGTTCTTTTCCTTTCATCCACGTAGTTAGCCCAGTCAGCATCTGAATAGACCAATAGTTGAAAATTTTGATTCCTAGGATACCATAGGCCATAGTCCATTGTTCCTTTCAAGTATCTGAATATTCTTTTGACAGCTAACAAATGACTCTGTTTAGGTGCGACCTAATGGCTTCCTACCATTCCAATAGAATTCATTATGTTTGGATGAGATGATGTAATGTACAATAGGATGCCTATCATAGACCTATATGAACTCTGATCAACATCATGTGAATCATCATCCTTGCTTAACTTACATCCAATGACCATAGGTTTTCTCATAGGCTTAGAATCTTCCATTTGAAATCTATTCAACATTTCTCTTAGATATTTTTCCTGAGAAAGAAATATTCCTTTCGAATTCTGAGTAATTTGTAGGCCAAGAAAAAATGACAGTTCCCCTATCATAGACATTTCAAATTCACACTGCATGGCAGAAGCAAACCATTGTACCAATGAAGCATTATTACTACCAAGGATGATGTCATCTACATAGACCAACACAATGAGATCATTACCCTATGTTTTGATATACAGATTGATGTCAATTTTTCCTCTCTTGAATCATTTGTCTTGTAGATACATATCTAGTCTATGATACCAAGCACGAAGAACTTGTTTTAACCCATATAAGGCATTCTTCAGCTTGCAGACAAAGTCAGGGTTAGCTGACAGCTGGAAACCTTCTAGTTTTTCCATATAAACTTCTTCTTTTAGATCTCCATTTAGAAAAGCTGACTTGGCATCCATTTGATAAACTTTAAACTCCTTATGACAAGCATAGGCAAGAAACATTCTAATAGCTTCTAATCTTACTACAGGAAAAAAAAATTCATCAAAGTCTAGTCCTTCTATTTGAGCATATCCTTTATAGACCAATCTAGTCTTATTTCTTACAATATTTCCTTGCTCATTCATCTTATTTTTGTAGACCCATTTTGATCCTATTACATTTTTATCTGTTGGCCTACGAACAAGTTCCCAAGTGTCATTATTTTCAATCTGGTCCAGTTTCTCATTGATTGATTTTAACCAATTTACATATTTACTAGCCTCATTGAAGTTCTTGGGTTCCACCATGGATATGAATTCTATATGTGATTGCTCAGTGTTCTTGATTAACCTTCTCCTGGTTTGTACACCTTTATCTTTTTCACCAATTATCTGACGTGCGGGATGATTCTTTTGAGTAATTATGGAGGAAGATTTTGATGTTGTCTATTGATTTGAGTTTACCTGAGTATTTGCATATTCATCTAACTCAAATTCTTCTTGTTCTGATTCTTGGACCTACTCAGCTTCAACTTCATCTATATCCTATGTTGTTTATTCAGTATTGTTCACCTCTCTTACTGGGATTCCTTCATAAACTTTAATGTCAATACAGTCAACCAATTTATGCAACCTCTTATTATAGCATTTGTATCCTTTACCATTTGTATCATACCCTAATAAGATGCCTTCGTCAGCCTTGTCATCATACTTACCAAGGTTCTCATTATTATTCTTTATGTAACACTTACTCCCAAAGACTTTGAAGTGTTTGATTGAAGCAGGTCTCCCATACCACAGTTCATAAGGTGTCTTGGTACTGTGTGATCTGAGGTGGGATTTGTTAAGAACATGGACTGTTGTGTGTATTGATTCTACCCAATAGGTTTGACCAATGTTCTTCTCATTCATCATTGACCTGGCCATTTGTTGCACTGTTTTGTTTTGCCTCTCAACTACTCCATTTTGTTGTGGAGTTCTTGGGATTGTGTATTCTCTCTTCATCCCATTTTTATCACAGAATTCCTTAAAATCACTTGAAATAAATTCTCCTCCTCTTTCTGATTTTACTGCCTTTAACCTCTTACTTGTTTGATTCTCAGTTAAAGCCTTAAATATTTTAAATTTCTCAAATTATTCATATTTTTCTTTGAGAAAAGAAACCCAAGTGAGTATGGATTAATCATCAATGATCAACATAAAGTAGTTTTCGTTTCCTATGAATTCTTGTCTTGATGGCCCACATAAATCCATATGAACTAATTGGAGTGGTTTCTCTATTGAAGTAGATATATTGGATTTAAAGTGTGTCCTGGTTAGCTTTCCTACTTGGCAGGGTTTACACACAAAGTCTTGTGGCTTTGATATACTTGGAAGATCTTTTACTGCCTCAAGATTTTTTATCTTGATTAAGTGGTAAAAGTTTAGATGTCCAAGTCTCCTATGCCATAACCATATTTCATCATTTTTTCTTAGATGACACTCTTCTTTATCTTCTTTTAGAACATATACATTGGTATCTGTCCTTATGCCTTTAGCCACAACTTGTCCTGAGTTTACAGACTTTATCTTGCAATCCTTGGAAGTGAACACCACTTCACATCCTCTATCACACATTTGACTTACACTAAGAAAATTATGTTCCAGACCATCTACAAGCAAAACATCCTGAGATTTTCCTTTTCCATTACTTAAACTTGCCATCCCTTTACCCTTGATTTTACGTGGAGCATCATTTCCAAAGGTTACGTTTCCTTATATGCTTTCAATTAGAGATAGAAACTTGCCTTTGTCTCCCGTCATATGTTTAGAGCATCCACTATCAATATACCATGGGTTATTTTGTCTTTGAGCTGATAGCACTAGTCCACACTTGTCATTTTCTTTCTTCTTCCAAACCTTGACATTTTCAGCAGATGGATTCAAATCTGGCTTGTAGTTCCTTAAGCGACAGTCTGCAGCTTTATGTCCAAAATTATGGTAGGTGTAACATTCTGGTTCATTAAATAAAGGATTATAACGATTGTTATACTTAACCTATGCCCTTTTTCTAGTCATCACATTATTCGTATTCTTTTATTGTTTGTTACTTGGTTGTCTCATTCTTTGTTGCGACAGATATCTATTCCTTGAGTGTTTTGATTGTTCATATCTAGATCTTAAAGAACAGTTTACAGCTTTGTGACCAAAGTTAGAACAAAAAAAACAATATCCATAGAAAAATCCTTTGTACCTAAAAAATGGTTGTCTTCTTTGAGCAGGTCGATTTCTTTGTTCTACAGTTTCAGTTCTGGTACTTTTTCTTTCACTCTTCCTTGGCGGTTGATTATCTTCCTCTGTTTCTCCATATTTGTTGTTGTCAATGAATGTAGATTTGAAAAACTTGATGGAATCTTTGTTTCTTGGTTGACTACAACTTGATCCTTCTTCATAACCCAAACCAGTTTTCAAATTTGGATTCCTTTGTTGATTCAGAATGGTGGTTAATCCTTCTGAGGATTTAATGCTTGGAATATTTTGGAGATACAATGCTTTGAACTTCTCCATCTATTTTTTGGTCTTTGCTACCTCTTCCTCTAACGCTTCACATCTTGCCTTCTTCTATGATAATTGTTGTTTCAGAATGTTCTCTATTTTCTTTGCCTCTTCTAACTCCACCTTTAGCAGGGAAAAGTCTTCATCATTCTTTTCAAACTGCATCAACAACTGTTTTTCTTTTCTTTTCTCGAGTCCGAGTCTGTCAATTTCTTCTAAGGAACTTATTAGTTCACCTTCCATATCAACCACATCTTATTCATCATTAGCATCACTTCCTGTGATTTTATTATCATAATCCTCTTTGGCCATAAGCATGAATTCATTTACCTTATCTTCACAAGAAGAGTCATTGTCTGTGTCTTCTGAAGAGTCATCACTGTTTACGCATAAAATTTTCCTTTTATCAAATATTTTGGATTTGTACTTATTTTCACCTTCATAATTCTGATCCTTCTTCTTGTGTGGACAATTAGATGCAAAGTGACCTATCTTTCCACAATTAAAACACTTGAAGGGAAACTTGCCTTGATACTTGCTTGATCATTTCTTTAGTCTTCTCACAAATTTTTCTTCAATTCATCAGGCTCAGAATCTTCATCCTTATCTGCTTTAAATGATGCTTCTCTAGAGGTGGGTTTATCTTTACCTATTGTAATTTCATATGCAGTCAATGTTCCTAGAAGTTGATCAAAAGCCAAAGATTTTAGGTCATTAAGTTCTTTTATAGCAGAGACCTTCAGGTTGAACCTATCTGGTAGAGATCTCAAAATTTTATGAACTAAAGAGGGCTCCTCAATTTTTTCACCAAGTGATTTCATTGTATTTACTAGTTCTTCAACTCTCAGAAAGTAATTCCCAACAGTTTCATCCTCTTTCATATTTAGCTATTCAAAATGTACTCTGTAGGTTTGAAGCTTGGCATCCTTTACCTTCTCATTACCTTCATAACTGCTAATGAGTTTGTCCCACATTTATTTGGCAATTTCTAAGTGCATAACTTTTACAAGTTCTTCTTCTACAAACCCACTCAAAATAGCATTCATAGCCTTAGCATTGAAGCTGAACTCTAGCTTGTCATCCTTATTAGCTAGTACAACTGGCTTTACATAACCAACCTCTACCACATCCCAGACATCTACACCTAAATCCATTATGTAAGTTCTCATCCTAACTTTCCAGAAGGCAAATTTTGTTCCATTGAACATGGGGGCCTTATTGGTTGAAGTTCCTTTATGTCTTGACATGTTTAAGCTTACTGATATACCTTTAGATAAAAGGAACCAGCTCTGATACCAATTGTTGGACAACTGAGAGGGGGGGTGAATCAATTGTCCCTGTGCTTAAACAATTATACCCATTTTAAACTCTTCATAGAACACTCAATCATGATCACAATGATACAGGGAAGTAAGAACTAGAACATTAAACATCAATCACACACATGAAATACACAGAGACAGATATTTCATGAGGAAACCCATAAAGGGAAAAACCTCTTCTTCTTGATATGATAAGTAATCTTTATTTTCTTTACATTATCATTCTTATGAGCACCAACTCATTGTGAGGCCACCACCTCTATCTTGCAAGATGAAACTTGATGAGAGCACCAACTCACTGGTTTCTCTAGCACCCACTAGAAGCAAGCACCAAATCCTTTAGTGTTCCAGCACCAACTTCCAGTCACACAGGCACCAACCTGTATAATAGAGAACAATAGTTCTCCCTTTCACCACCCTGCCACCCTAGTTTTTCTGGCTGTAACTAGATGGAAGCTACAACTCTTTATTCTTCAAGTACCCACTTGAAACTCTGAGGACACCAATCCTCCTAAGCACCTCCCAACCAACCTGAAATATAAAAACTTTGTTACTGAAAATTATTACAGTGATACAATGTTTATCTATAGCTTACCAGTCTCATCATTGTACTACTGCACTAATATGCTATGTCTGCATCAGTGTCTTCCTACTTGCATTCTTCTTTGAGCTTTATGTTCTTCTGCTCTGTCTCTGGCATGTGCACCTCAACCACTTCTTTTTTTATCAAACATCCATTTATATTCTATGTGCCACACCTCTTCTCTCTCCTTTAGATGTTGCACACAGTCTAATTTTACCTGCATGAATCACTCTCAATAGCAGCAACCTCCTCTTCTCTGTTCTGCATATATTTATGATCCCAAGTCCTTTGCCAGATCATCCAAATAACTCTTCATCCCCTCTGGTGATTACACTAAGTCTGTTCTTCACTTATGGCCATTATGATGAGACTCTTTGGCTTCTCTGGAAACTACAGTCTTCGACACCTTTCAATCTGTCAATCATCTCTATGATGAGTCTTTATACCACTGACAGATACCTTGAGACTCTTCATCTTCTCTGGCAGTTTTGTTGCTTGTGAGATCATCATCAGTGCCTATTATGATGAGATTCCTTAGCCTCTCTGGTAGTCGAGACTCTTCATCTTCTTTGTCGATCACCCTGAAGCCTTTTTGAATTCTCTGTGTAGAAGAAATCAATGGTTTCTGGCAATTCCCTAGAGATCCTCTGTGCGCTCATGCTCTTAGTGCCTTTTTCCCTTTCTACGAAAAACCACACAATGGGCGCTATCTCTTCTGGGTAATCCCCTTCCTTTCATGCGATCATCAATGGTGACCAAGCGCCTAACCAATAGTCATTTCACGATTTCACATTTCAGGTGGTCAACTATGAGTCACCTTGGCTTTCTTGATTTGAAAAACTCTGAAATGGAGCCTAGCACCGCTAGATCCTTCCCTTCTCTTCCGCTAATGTGACCAATGGTTGTGACCACAGGCCTATGCCAATAGGCTCTTCACGATTTCGCACTTTGGGACATTGCGAGATTTGTAAATTTGCTCACCTATCTTCTCCAAATTCCTGATCCATGAATCGACGAATTTATCGAGACCAGATCGATAATCCTTGATTCCCTTGCAATCAACGACTCAAATCGACTTCGCATTTCATGACTTTGCAAAGTAGCTTCCTCTGTGCTCCAGATTATTGAACTCTCGATATCCACGGGTGCCAAATCGATGGCTCATGCTCCTCAATGATCCAATGGTCTAGATCTCACTTTCTTGAGTTCTAACTTCATTCTTTATTGTGCCAGATCAACGGTCCAGAATGATTCCTTGATCAACGGCTACGTTTAAATTGTGATTTCGCATTTCACGACTTCACGTCTTGTCTCCATGGACAATCAATGGTCCATATGTCTCCTCTATCCAACAGCTTATATCATGTTGTGATTTTGTGTTTCGCGACTTTGGAGGTTAGAGAACCTCCTTCATTTGACCCTTCAGTCAGCGAAATGTTGATCTATTGCCACATGTCCTTGCTGACATACTCTACCACCTATGTATTTCTAATGTGGTCTGCCACATTCACCTCCTAGATCTGATGACCTAGATTAGTCCTCGATCCAATGGCTCAGATCATATTGCAATTTTGCATTTCGTGACTTTGGAAAATAGCTTCCTCTGTGCTCCAGATTCCTGAAATCGCGAAACTCCTCATCTGCTACCACATGTACTTCGGATCGAACAGTCCCCCTGCTTTCAGGACTTTGTAAGATCACTTCACCTTGCACTTAAAGGTCATGCATGTTATTCTGGATCCAATGACAGTCGGTCCTCACACTCAAATCAATGGTTGAGATCTGATCTCCGCATCTAGGCTTCCTCTGGTCACTAGACTATGATCTAACTACCCACAACACTCCTCAATCCATGATCGACGACTCATGTCCCTCCTCCTCCTGAGCTTCATTCCTCCCGACTTTGAAGAATTTATAAGTGTGAAAGGCCTTGACCTTTGATCCTTCTGGGAATCCTGATGTTTTGGACCTCATCTGCGCTTCCATAATGCACAAAGCACTATCTCTTCTGAGATTTCTCTTTTATGTCTTCACTATTGATTTTTCCATCGACACTCTGCCTGTAACCCTGTCAACATCACTCTGCCAATATTGTTGTTGTTCTTGTGCCATCGATGTATACTCTGATATTTCCATTAATGACAAGCACACTTGACCTGTGAATATGCCAAAATGGGGTACCAACACACTTTCAAGTCAAGAATACAATTGATCTAACCCTCAGTGCACCTCTTCCTAATGTACTAATCTATCATCGCTCGCTAATGGAAAATGACAAAATCAGGCATCAGATACAAGAGATGCTTCAAAAGGGGCACATCAAAACTAGCTTCTCCCTTTGCGAAATCTCGATTGTACTGGTGAAAAAGAAAGATGGGACCTGGTGGCTCTACATTGATTACAGTGAATTAAACAAAATCATATTCAAGAACTAGTACCCAATTCCCTGAATTGATGACCTTCTTGACCAACTCAAGGGGTAATAATTCTTTAGCAAGATTGACCTAAATTCTGGCTACCATCGGGTTCCCATCAAACCGAATGATGTATGGAAGACAGCTGTCAAATATAAAGAAGGTCTCTTCGAATGGTTGGTCATGCCCTTTGGCTTAACAAATGCACCACCCACTTTCATGAGGTTGTTGGATGATGTATTGAGACCCTTCACCAACTCTTTTATTGTGGTATATATGGATGCAATTCTCATATTTAGAAGAACTTGGGAGGAGCATATGCAGCATATTCAGCAAGTTTTGAGCACTCTACGTCAGCACAAGATATATGCCAACTTGGAAAATTCTCCTTTGGCATGAACATGGTCCAATACCTGGGCTACATTTTTTATGAGGATGGGGTACATATGGATCCAACTAAGATCCAATTCATCCGTGATTGGCCAGCCTCGACCACACTAACCGAGCTTCATAGATTATTGGGATTTTCCAACTTCTACCCACGGTTCATGTTGGGATTCTCCCATATTGCATGGGCCCTAGGCCAAGTGACCAAGGGTGGTGGAAGGGAAAATTTCAAATGGGGGAAGGAACAACAACAATCATTTGATGATATGAAGCATCGCTTGTGCTCAACTCCAGTACTCTTCTTACCCAATTTGCAACACTCGTTCGAGATTAAGACTAGTACATCCGACTATGTTGTAGGCACAATTATCACTCAACATGGTCATCCAGTAGCATACCATAGTGAGACACTCTCAGATACCATCTAGAAATACCCCACCTATGACAAGGAAATGTATTCTATTGTGCAAGCTTGTAATCAATGGAAACATTACATTCTGGGAAAGGAGAAAATCATTTGCATTGATCACAAGCCTCTACATTTCATATAGACACAGGGGAAGTTGCAGAACAATCGCCATCATAATTGGTCCACATACGTGTAGTAGTTCAATCTCAACATAAAGTATAAGACAGGGAGCACAAATCATTTCATTGATTGCCTTAGTCGACCACCCATGGATGCACTCACCACCATGCTCCACTCCTATGGTCATGAGGCATCTGAGTGGCGCCAACTTTATCAGCAAAATTCTAACTTTGCCACCACCTATCATCTCTTGGGTACATGCGCGAATGTCATATGGTCCACCTCTGTGTTCCTACAAGCGAGCGTGCAAAGATGATTTAGAGACTCACTACAGTTGGATGGCAGGACATTTTGGCATGGAGAAAACTATGGTCGTTCTACAAAAACATTTTTATTTGCCAAAACTTCGATAATACTTCAGTAAGTATATCAGATCTTTCACTACCTGTTCCTATGCCATTTTCTCTATACACCCATCTTCCTACTCTCGAGAGGCCTTGGGAATCCATCTCAATGGATTACATGTCTGGACTTACATCCCCCAAGCAAGTAAATGATTGTGTATTTGTGGTGGTTGATCATTTTTTGAAGATGGACATTCTCACAGCTTGCAAGAAGAGAATCACATCATCAAATACTACCAAGCTCTTCTTCAAACGAGTGTGGATCCATTTTGGGATACCACAGGCCATCATATCTAATCGAGACAACAGGTTCCTCAAAACATTTCTTTTGATTCTTTGGTCACTATTGGTCACCAAACTCACTAAATCCACTTCCTTTGACCCTCAAACTGATGGCCAAACAGAGGTCGTCAATCGAATTACTATGCACATCTTGCACATGTATAACTCTAAGAATCCATGTACATGGGATGAGACTCTTCCCTATGTTCAACACAACTATAATAGGGCTCTCTCCATAGCTCCACTAGTCATACCCCATTTCAAGTGGGGTTGGGATTCCAACCCTTGGGTCCCATTGATGTTTCACTACCTCTTGCAATCACAAAAACAAAATCTTCCCATGTTAAATATGAGGCTAACAAAGCCACCAAATTCATTGAGTGGATTCAACACATCTACCAAAAGGTCATTGAGATTTTGCAGAAATCCAATGCTAAGTACAAGCAATGCCAACACCGGGTACCGCACAAGTTTGAGGTGGGAGACAAGGTTTGGCTACATTTGCAGAAAGAACGCCTTATAGGGCCCCATCAGAAGCTTTGTCCACTTCGTTATGGGCCTTAGATTATCACCAAGGTTGGGGGTGGCAATGATTTTGAGCTTAACACTCCCCCCTTCCTTCACTTGCACCCAATGTTCAAAGTGGACCTCCTCCAGCCATATTTTCCACCATTATTAGACATCTCAGAGATCCCAAAAAATTTGACACCAACAGATCTTAACCCTAACTACACAAAACAAGAATCCATTGATCATATAGTGGAAACATAGGTCAAGGGCACTTGCTAGCAAAGGATCCATCTTTATCAGGTTGTCAAGGCAAGGCAGCTCCTACACCAAGGTAGGTGGCTCACTTGGAGCCAAATTCAGCAAAAATTTCCTCACCTGATGGTGGCACACAATGAAATGGAGACCATTGCTTCCTAAGAGGGGAGGACGGATCCAGGTGGATATTGGTGGCCACCCACCTATTCCAAATGGATCCTCTTGACATTTTTAGTTCATCATGTTTCTCTATAATGATGACATTTCTTTGTAATTGTGGGTTTTGCATTTATGGGGATATCCTAAAGCCCTACATATAATCTAGGTGGATATTGGTGGCTTCCCACCTATTCCAACTGGCTTATTTTGGAATTTTTCATGTCAGTACATCTTTTTTTACTTCCAGGACTGTTTTGGGGCCCTAAACAATGTTTTTTTGGCTTGCCATAGTCAAACTATAGACGGAGTCATAGTTTGATGGCATAATGTGTAATTCTTGGGAAGGCCTTTCCAACAGGCTATCATGTGCCTAAAACAAAGGTCGTATGCAAAATTTACGACCCCAGGAAGTTGAGGTACCAACTTACCTATTGGGGCCCACATAACGTTTGGCATTTCATCTCCTAGGGTTAGGATTTTGGATGTATAGGGTTTTGGAATTCATGAGTAATGTTAAAAAGGACTCTGGAGCCTCACTGTAATCATTATGCTCAGACGAATGTGTGTAGAAGACACATCTCTTCTCAGAGATAGTTACCACCATTCAATCAAGTTGTTTTCAATTATGCAGTTTTACAGTTTCAACCTATTTTATTTATTCAATAAAATGTATTGTTCACTAGATATATGTTGTTGTTCTCCACATCTCTGTGTTATTGTATTTAGTATGTTATTCATTTCTTTCCACTCATAAATATAGATTAGATTCTTACTAAATTTAGGCAATTTCAATGTAAACAGATGAACAGTCAATTCTCATGGACAAAATCCATCCCTTTGTTTTACTTTAGAAATCAATTATATAATATAAACACCCTAGGTCCCTTGAGATAAGGAGGAATAATTATTTTAGATGTAGCATTTGTTATAACCCTAAATTGCACCAGACATGCATACCTGGCATCAAGCCATCTAACTTGCTATCTTTGCCAAGCCATCATTGAACAAGTTCTTCAAAAAAACATTGCCTTCAAGGTGTACGCGCCCTACACCACTATTGCCCATGTATACACGCCTGTTGACCCACTACAACCCACGTACACTCACAAAATATCGCAAAAAGTGGAAAATTGAATAGGATATTGGTTTCTGGGCCATTACTTAACCATTTGACTGCCCATAGCTAGTCACCCCAACCGTTACTATCCCTTTTGGCCTATAAAAGAAGGGGTTGGGGTCCCATTGTAAGGAGAAGCATGAGAGCAAAGAAACTTTACCCATTTTATCAATCCTCCCTTTGCCCCAATTGAAAATCCCTTGCCATTTCCCTAAGAGAGAAATGAAGAGGAGAAGAAGACGTGGAAGCAGTTGGTGCATGGTGAAGAGGAGCCCAGGACCAAGTTTAAGGAGCAGTGTCGGTCTCATGTTGTAAGTGACTTTCTTGTGAGATTAATATAAATAAGTACTTTTTCTATCCTGCCAAATGACATCTTAAACTTATATGATTTGTTTACATTTCTTGTTTATGATGTCTAACCCACTAATCCATATGTAGAGTGCATGCTTGTAGTTTCTTGTTTGTCTTTTGATGAATGCAGGTCAGACTTGGGAGGAGATTTGCAGTCAGGAAACAACCAAGCACAAAGGGATCGATATCGAACATGGAGTTTAAGGTAGGCCTACCAAATCCTTCTCTCTTGTATTTTATGTATGATTGTGGGGTAATGTTTGGATAGTGATTAAAAGTAGGATACTTTAGATGGTTAGATCTACCGACACTTTAGACCCTTGGTGTAGTCCGTAGAGGGGTTTTCCCACTATATCCGAATTGGCGACCATACTGGGGAAGACTCTAGGGTCTTTGGGGCTATTTCTTTTTGGGTGCTTTGAATTAGTTTAGTCACTATTTTCTAAGTTTCTGTAAGCTTTTGTGTCTTTAAGGGATGTTGGTCTTCCATACCAGTACTCCATGCCTATGCTGGACTATTGTTTTTTCATTTTTTGAGGAGTTACAGAGGCATACGCATCCTGTAGTGGGCCTGCACATGTGCATATGTGCCTTGCCCTTGGAAATCCCACGTACATATGTTGGTTGTTGAAGTGTCAGTAGCGTTCCTATTGAGAATTTGTTTTTAAAAAGAACAGGCAGTCATCCTCTTCCTTGTCAGGAGTCACACTCCTCAAGGATTTTCTTGATCTAGTACTAGTCTCTGTTATAGCAGTCTGTAACCTAGGTCTAACTTCATTTTAGCTTTCTTTTGACCAAAGATTTCTTTTATTTTCTTTAAATATGGTTTTTAGACAAGTTGGTGAGTTCACTTTGATCTGCCTGCTTGGTATTGTCAGTGACTCCCTGCGATATGCGTTTGGGATTGAATTCATTTCTTGCTCCTGTCTTGTCGTCATTTTTCCCTTTTTTTCTTTAGAAGAAAAGAAAAGAATTGATTTTCAAATTTCTTGTTTTGAATCATGAAACAATAAAAATAAAATCTTTTCTTTCTTTGTTTGGTAAAGTAGTTTAGGCTAGTTGTTTCATTTACCAAGGAAAAATAAAGTTTTCTTAAGTTCTTTACTTGAATGCTTAGAACATTAAGTAGCTCGTAGTCGAGGGAAATATTGTTTTAAGTTTTTCTTTTCAAAGATCTGAGAAAAGTATTTACGAAAAGTTTGGTTAAAGAGTTTAAATTGGAAAATCTTTACTTGTGATGAAGAAGTAGTTTTGTTTCCAGTCTCATCTTATTCTCTTCTCTTTCGTCTCTTCAAGAACATCATTGGTTTCATTTCCATTCCTTTTGACTTAAGACAACCACTAAAATTAACGCTTAATTAAAATTTGTTAGACTTTGTGTTTGTAGGGTCCACCAACGCAGTCTAGGCTAGAGCCTTGATTTAGGATTGGAGAGGAAACTCTTCAAGGCTACAAAAACAAAAATAAGAGTCTGTGATAGGAAGTGCTTGAAAGTCCAATAACCGTGAAAGTTACTTGGGATCCCCCTCTAACACAAGGGATAAACACGAGGTCGCATGCGGAAAGGTAGCGGAGATAACCCCTCCAAAGCCGGACCAAGCATAGTGGGGAATGCATATAGAGGGCTTATCTTGGGATTTTGTTGATCGCATTCACCATGAAGATTCGTGGGTATTGAATCTGTTTGAGGTCCTCAGTCATCTTCCGAAACACTTTCTTTCGATACCCTTGATAGGTTTTGGGCTTGATACCCTGCTCATTGCAGTCCACCTGACTGTCGACTGTACCTGCCTGGTGACTGTTCATGCATTGGAAACCTAGTTTCCTTTATCTTAGTGACTTACACAGGTGACTGCGGGGGTATACCGCAATACCTAGGGAAAACATCGAGCCATTCTTTGCAAAGTATACCCAGAGGGTGCTTCCGTATTCGAGTTTCACTTATACTGGTAAGTTGCTCTAGTGTTGGTTGTTGTAACTATTCTTCCAACTAGCTAGTGATCTACTTGTCTTACCTCATAGGAACTGTTTCTAGCTTGTGCTTGTATTTTTAAACAATTAGATAGATCCCTAGCGTTTCTTTGATATTCTCACACAGTGGAGGATCAGGAGCTCTACCGATCACAAAGGATTTTGGGCCTGCCACTAGTTGATCTCGAGCCACCCCCGCCATCGCTAAGGTCGAAACTAGACCAACAAGGGTCTTTTGAGGTGACTGGATTATAGGAAACTATGCCCAAATCATCTCCGAGAGGAGAACATCTGATTCCAGAGGAACCAATCATTTCTGACCTTGGAGCACAAGCTCTTGGTCCGTATAACCCTCCAATCATTGATCTATCAGTACCCGTCGTTTTACAGGTTCAACCTTATGAGGGTCAGGTAGTGTCACAAGCAGCAATGGAAACAAATGTTGCTACTTCTTCAGGGAATACTCATATTCCCTCTACGGCTATCACTACAAGGGGTGTTCTACCTCCTAACAACCATCACTAGTCCGGGCCACTATGGTCTCAGTTGCCTCTACCTCAGGCAATGGTCTGATTTCGTCTATGCTGGCGATCACTGCTCCATTCACCCAGAGTGTGGTAGGCCCTCCATTCTCATACGAGATGCCTGGCTTCAGTACCAGCATTGTCCTTTCCCACTCCACTCTACAGACATTAGGTCTTGGGGCAAGGAGCTCTAATGCTCCTCTGCAAGGATCCATGGGGGGGACTTTAGATCACTATAACACTTTTCCTTATGGAGGGGGTCATATACCTCCTTCATCTCCTTCGCTCGGCAGTGCTCACCAGCACTCCGTCAGGCTGAATGTAAACTATAGTTCGTTTGGAGTAGGTAGTCAAGGACTTCCTACTTATAGCATGCCAGTAGGTTCGACACCATTCTCTTTTTTCAGCGTGTTTGGTAACAATGCATTCTCTTCAGCTGTCATCTCGGCCAGGGGAAACCCTGGTTATGGACAACAAAATCCTATGCAAGGCATTATTCCTGCACAGGGGGGAAACTTAGGAATTCCTTCCTCACAAGGACCTTGGACTCCATGGTAGGGATCAGTTCCCTTGTCAAGGATGTCGAACGGGGGAAACCCCTTCCATAGCCATTGAAACCCCATGCAAGGCTCAACACCTATGCCCATCAGATCGACAGGGGGAAACCCTTCCCAAAATCCTTGGAATGCGATGAAATCCCAACCCTTTATGTCCTATTATGGGAGTCAGCTGATGACGTCTCAAAAAGCACAAAATTCGTACACTAGTCACAACCATGGTTATTACCAGAACCCTGGCCAATAACCTAACTTTTCCTAGCAACCTGGTGCCAACCAAACTTCAGGCTCCTCTTTCCCTGGTTATAATTAACAACCCAAATTACCATTTCTGGAAAAACTGCACTTGCTAGACTTGACAAGGTTATTAAACAACCCCATCTATCATGATCCACATTGGCCTCCGATGTTGACAAAGTTTCCTTCGAACATCCCAAAGTTTGAGGCCAAGCCTAACGAATATCTCGATGATCATGTGACTACCTTCCATTTATGGTGCTCGTCCAATTCTTTGAGAGACGACTCCATCCAGTTTCGTTTGTTTCAACGCACTCTCATTGGGAGTGCAACAAAATGGTACATCGAGCTCGACCGCTCAAGATAATATTCCTTTGGTGAATTGGTAATGGATTTCTTAAACCATTTCCAATTACCTGTGAGATACGATGTCGACACCAAATTGCTGGCCAACTTTGAGCAGACAAAAGTAGACCATATATCAAATCAAATCCGAGAATGGAGAAGCCGAAAGAGTTTGATAAAAGTGTCAGTCCCACCAGCATTCCTTCTTGAGTGGTTCCTTAAGTCTTTGGTACCCTAGTTATCTAAAGACATCACAACCTCAAGGGTATTTTCAGAGGAAGAAGTGATAATGAGTTCCCAACAGCTAGAACTGATTTACTCTTAGTTTGGTTTACTTTACAAAGTTTTACGAGATGCACCACGGTCGATACTTGAAAAGACCAGACAGAGATCTGGACCACATGTCGATGGTATTGTAGTTCCAGCACAAATGAAGCTCGTTGCTCAGTTGTTGAATCAATTGCAACAATTGTCAATACAACAAACAGTGGCCAGCTAGACCATTGGTTCGACTGCTCCCCCTGCTCAAACGTCAGATGTACACAATGTGCAATCAACAAACTTGAAGGCCACCTAGCAACCTAATGGAAATAAGAAACAATGAAAAAAGGGTAAGGGGGATAAGAAATCTACCAATAATGTTGGCGAGGGAAACACTAAAAATAATAAGTCGAAGTATCCCTATAATCTTTGCAAGGGAGACCATCTGACTCACCAGTGCCCTTGGCTTGCGGAGGCCCAGAATTTATTGGCACAATAGAAACCTGTCGTGTTAACGAATCCATTTCCGCATGGAAAAAATTTATCTCAAGCCTCTTCAAGCATGGAAGGGGCCAGTCAGGGACCCCCTCTGTCTTCGAGTAATCCTTCATCCGCAAATGTATACATGATGAAAGGTAGAATTGACATAGTGACTAGGACACGCGACTATGAAATGACAAACACCTCTGAGAAGGGTAAAGAAGTCAAAAAACCATCTCTTCCTCTCTAGATTGAGAAGACGTTGGGTGAAACAATGACACGCATCCCCNNNNCAGAAATACTCTGTGGTGGAAGATTTGTCACAAACCCCTTGTGCAATGTCGGCTTTGGAAGTCCTCCAGAGATGCCCTTCCTAGAGAAAGGCTTTGTTAGCTTCCTTAGGATCTGATGAGACTTGTAATCTGGGAATGATCATGCTGGATATGACTGAATTAAAACCTCGTCTTCACTACCACATAGCGTTTTACATATTAGTCTCTTACACCACGAAAAATTTTACTCGGAACATTTTCCGCACAATGGTTGATGAGGGGCCTCAACACGTGTGATGTCTTTGGCATGTTGGAAGGCCATTGGCCAACCCATTTTTTCTCTATCACCTACTCTTCTCACCACTTTTGGTGGTCATTCATTTCGACCACATGGAATCATCCCCTCTTTTCCCGTGCAGTTAGAAGGGAAGTCCATGTGCGTCTAATTTGAAGTGGTCAATGCGTCTCTCGACTACAATCTCTTGTTAGGAAGGATTTGGACCTACTCTATGCAAGCAGTGGTCGTGACAGTTTTTCGAGTCTTGTTGTTTCCACACAAGGGTCGGATCATGACCATTGATCAGTTATCCTTTTCCCATCATGACCATTGATTAGTTATCCTTTTCCCATATTTTCCCATGGTCCTGATGATTGATAACCCTCAACCCGACATCATCAATGTAGGGGTTGGTTTGTGCCCACCTTTGATGGGTACCTTCAATTACCTGCCTCTGATCGGCAATGTCCATTTCATGTCAGTTTTCCCCAACCAGCCTAGGGTCGAAATATTTCAAATCTTGTCATTTCGCATGACTTACTTTAATGATCCATGAACTCTTCCTTCCCCATCAGCCATGATGGAAGGGACAGGGAACCATGGCATGGCCATGCCTTTGTCCGCGAAAGAGGTTGCGTACTCTATAGTTCATCAAGATTTCGTCGACCCTGATCCGACTCCCACATAGAATCTGGATCTGGTTCTCAAGCCTACATGGGCTCAAGGTTCCCTCGCCGATATTGATTCTTTAGACTTAGTCTTGCCCTCAGATGAGGAGATTATTGAGGCAATTACTAGTCTAGACATACCCTGGGATGATCTTCATCATAGATCTTACTTCCTCCCAGAGTTAAGAAGAATTGAAGTAGGTGAATTCACTCTGACTATGACTGTAGATAAGGCTTGTCCTATCAACCCTTTGGCTACACACGTTGTTTACGCTGAAGGAAATATGGAAACCATTACTCAAACGATACCTAGCAGTATCTCTAGAATCCCTAGCGTCATGGAGAATATCTTCGTCAGAGCAGACTGCTCCCTTAAGGAGATTCAAATCTACACAGATTTATTTAAATATTTCTACGACGTGTTTGCCTGGTCTTATGAGGAAATGACAGGCATAGATCCAAGAATCGTCGAACATGAAATCACGACATAACCTGATGCTAAGTTGGTCTGGTAGAAGCTTCGTCCATTCAATCCTAGGAAAGCAGTAGCTATTAAGGCTGAAGTAGAGAATCTACTCCAAGCTGGTTTCATCTAACCCCTCCAATTGACTCAATGAGTGTCAAATCCCGTGCCAGTCAACAAAAAATAGGGTACGATTCACGTATGTATGGACTTCCATGATTTGAACAAGGCATGTCCAAAGGATAATTTCCCCATGCCATTTATTGACCAGATAGTCGATGAATGCTTAGGTTGTGAGGCCTTTTCTTTCATAGATGGTTTTTTAGGATACAATCAGATACAGATCAAACCCAAATACCAACACAAAACCGCGTTCATCTATCCATGGGGTACACTCGCTTATCGGAAGATGCCTTTTGGTATGAAAAATGCTAGAGCTATGTTTCAGCGGGCCATGTCTTTTTCTTTCCACAACCTAAAACACATAGTCGAGGCTTATCTCGATGATTTAGCGTCACAATCTCGCAAGAGAGCTAATCATCTTGCACACCTCCGACTTATCTTTGAGCGATGTCGCTACTACCAGATCTGCTTGAATCCAAACAAATGCAGTTTTTGCGTCACATCGGGTCATCTACTTGGTTTCATAGTTTTGACAATAGGGATCATGGTCGATCTTCTAAAGGTTGAGGCGATAGTTCAGTTGCCTCCCCTGTGCACAATCCCTCAGCTTCAGAGTTTACAGGGAAAAGTGAACTTTTTATGGCATTTCATCACAAACTATGATGAGATCACAAACAGTTTCGTGTGTTTATTGAATAAGGATGTTCCTTTCCATTGGTATGAAGCTGCTCAACGCTCTTTTGAAGCGTTGAAACATGCCCTCATGTCTACCCCTCTGCTTCGGCCACCCAATTATAATAAATATTTTTTATTGTACTTGGCCACTGCGGAGTCGACCACCGGTATGGTATTTGTTTAGGAGGATGATTTGCTCTCAGAATATGTGATTTATTACCTGAGTCAAGGCTTGGTTGGACCGGAACTCAATTATTCCCACATTGGAAAACTTGTGTTGGCAACAGTTCATGATGTCCAACAGTTTCGTCACTACATCTTGTTTCACAAGACCACCGTCATTTCTATTGTGAGTTTGTTTCAATACGTGTTGACACGACGTGTAATTGGTGGAAAGATCAGTAGATGGGTAGTTATCCTCCAGGAATTGGACTTGAATTTTTTTTCGGCGAAATCCAAAAATTCATTGGTATTTGTGGAACTCATTTCAGAACGTTTGGTCAAATCAGGTGATGTTATACCCAAAGAGTCTCCTATCAAAGGAGACATTTTGTTGATCCCGTCTTTAGACCCCTCGTAGAGAGATATACTATTCTATATCCAGACTTTGAAGTGCCCTACCTCTGCTTCTCATGATGAGCTTCATTGTATATTCCATCAGGAAAGAAATTATCTCATACTCGAGGACACTCTGTATCATCGAGGTGTATATCTCATCCTTCGTCGGTGTCTCACCCATGAAGAAGCAAAAATCATGCTTAATGATTTCCACACTAGAGCATGTGGAGGTCATTTGTCTAGGTTGGAAACAACCCAAAAGATTCTACAAGTCGGTTACTTTTGGCCGACATTAATCAAAGATTGTGTTGAATCATTCAAGAAGTGCCACCCGTGTCAGATCTTCTCTTGAAAGATGAGGGAACACCCCTCTCCCATGTTTCCCTTCATCACAGTTGGTCCCTTCACCAAGTGGGGGATTGATTACGCTACATGCAACCATCCTTTCGCAAGGGGGAACTGTTATATCATCATAGCAGTATACTACTTCATGAAGTGGGTCGAAGCTATGCCAACATTTAAATATGATGGGGAGACATCAACTCTCTTTTTGTTTAACTAGATAATAGCAAGGTTCAGCGTCCCGAGAGAGATTGTCATTGACCATGGTAGTGACTTTCAAAACAAAATGATGTCTGAGTTAATGTCAAATCTTGGGTTGAGGCAAGAACATTCGTCACCCTACTACCAACAAGAGAATGGTCAGGTGAAAGCTGTGAATAAATCCCTTAAGACTATTTTACAGTGAATGATCGATTCAGCCAGGTCAAATTGGCATTTGATGTTGTATTCGACATTATGGGCCTACCAAACGTTTGTTAATATTGCAACCAGTTTCTCACCTTTTCAAATTGTTTACAGGCTGGAAGCAGTATTTCCTATAGAGTGTCAAATCCCCTTTCTAAAGTTGGCAGTACAATTATTGCCAGACACTTCATCGCTTGAAGAGCGTTTATTATATCTTAAGCAACTCAATGAGTAGTGTTGGTATGCAGCCTTGGCTAACGAGGCTCACAAACAAAAAGTCAAGTGTCAGTATGATCGGTCCATCCATCCTTGAATTTTCTCTGAAGGCGACCTTGTCCTAGTCTGTTAGCGACAATTCTTGTTTTGGACACAAAGGTACCCAGCCCTGTAGGTAGCATGGGAAGCGCTTGAGCGCAACATGGGAGAATCCCTTTTCCAGTTGCAAGTCAAACGAGTGGGCAAAGTGTTGGTTGTTAGGCGTCGAGATTCAACTGCAAAGAAAATCAATGGTCATCGGGATTTCGGGGCTGTCAAGTTACGTAGGATTTAGCACGAAGGGTAGCGCCCATAGTTCAAGGAAAATCCGGGTCGTCTGATCCAATTGGGATAGGTGGCGGCCAGTCAATGTATCAGGGATCGGTGTTTCGGGATACAAGGAGCCTCCCATTCTCTACAGCTGAAATCGTCGAAACACTGAAAGCACCTTTGGAAGCGAGCCCATGGTCCTAGTCACAGGTCACATCAAGCCAATCCTACAAACGAGGGAAGCCCCCTTTATAATAGCGAATACTATCTGGGTCGTTCATATAAAGGACGTGCGGCACACATCCGTGTCACGTCGACATTCGGGAGTTCAAGGGGTAAGCTCACCTTGTCATTTCACCTCTCGAAACCTCGAATCTCGAAACGCCAAAAGTGCCCAGGATTAGGTCCATGGTTTTGGTGCCTGGTCATAGAGGAGCAGGCCTAAAGGATGGGTGCTAATGTTTATTGTTTGGCAAGATGGGTCCCAAAAGCGCTGAGAGCGATCTTAGCCATTCATCCTCAAGGAACACGTGGCACGCGATTAGGTTCTTCGTCTTTTTTCCCATCACGATTTCAAATCATAAGGAACGGCTCTCTCATATCCCTGAAGCGTGAAGCATCGAAGACGTCTCGGACCTGGGCCCGCATTATTGCTGAATCAATTCAGAACCATCAGATCAGTGGGGGGATGCGTGGCGATCGTTAGGACCTCTTAGCATTTCACCCATCGTTATTTCGAAGAAAGAAGACCCGCTCTTTCCTATCCATGAACCCTGAAACACCGAAAGAACTTTGGAAATGGGTGTAAGGTCACGGCCCATGGTCACTCGAGAAAGAGGAAAGTATTGTACAAAAGGGAGGCCAAAAGCGCTGAATTGAGTTTCAGAGGGGGGGGCACTGTGTTCCCCAAATGTTGATTCGACGTGATCTAAATCCCGGTACCTGTTGGGAATGAATGAAGAAGAGAGAGGGTGGTTGAAACCTTGCCTCACTCATTAATTTCAAAGTATGGATGTTCCAGCTGAAAGTCTACCCGATAAGGTCCTCTGTACTGGTTCTTTTCATGGAAGCCACGTCGAGTCCTCGACTCGCCAAGGAGGTCTGCACATGCTAGCTCGGTTCTTAATGGCTCAGCTACTTCCCTTGCAGGATCCATGCGCAGTTAAGGTGGCGTCTGACAAAGAATAGCCATCCAAATTTGGCGAGGGGACACCAAGTCTTGGGTGCATGATTGGCCAGAGTCTGCATGCGCAGACTGTCAGAAGACATGCAGAAGTAATGTTTTTAATGTAGCATCTTTTTTTTGCTGCTGTGGTTGTTTTTGAGTATATGTAGGCTTTTTTTCCATTTTTGTAAGCATCGATGGTAGAGAAAAGCTCTCGACTGTAAAGTTTTAGCAACACTCTAGTTCTCTGGTTATGCATCTGTATGCGAGATTTCTTGTTTTATGACAGACAGTCTTTCTTACTCCATCTGATTTTCATCTTATGCTGAGAGAGTTCGTGAACGACTGATTCGTGCGAATTATTGCAATCATGTTATGATAAAGGATTTATTGTTGCATTTTTGTATTCTCCAGTGTTTTGCGTTTGAATGTAAGAAGATCTTGCGTTTAGATGCCTTCTCCTACAGTCTGTTAGAAGCCTAATGTTTATAACAGACCCTTTCACTCCTCTTATACCAGTCTTCCCCTTACTCACCCTTATTACAACTTACTATTTGGATTTTATCTAGGACCTCACTTGCCCATGCATGCCTAGCCTGGTTTAAGAGTTGAAGCAATATCGTCTAAGTTTACTTCCATTCGATCACCCCTTTAAAACTATCGTGACATAAAAATTGATGGGCGTTGGGCTCTGCTCCTGCTGCAATCCAGGAGTGACTTCCATCACCAACATAGTCTATGACCAAGATAAGGACCCCTTGGGGGCAAGCAAGTTCAAACCCATGTGGTTCAGACCTTTCATCGTGAAGGAAGTTCTAAAGAAGGGTGATTATTTTCTTGTGGACTTTAAAGGAAATTCTTTGGCGAAGCCTAGAAATGGGCTCTACCTCAGGAAGTATTACTCGTAGGTGGGTCACCTTGGGTGACTTCTTGTAGCATATGTATAGTCTTGTACATTCTCTTTTTAGTTTTCACATTTTTGTTTTATGGATGTGCCATTTTTGATGTCATTTTTTTCACTATGTCATATGTTAAGTGAATCAGAGGTGTTTGTTGGGTTCGTAGATGACACTAGCCGACACACTCGGAGGCTTTCTTCCGCAGCTTGGGTGATTTTCACACCTCAGGGCTAGTTTTTATCTTCGGGAGGTATCTGTTTAGGTGACATCACAAAAAATGTCGCCAAATACATCACAGTCTTAGAGTTGCTTAGTGACGCTTTGTCACATGGTATCTCTCACCTTCGGGTCTACTTAGACGCTCAGCTAGTTGTGTCTCAGTTAAATGGGGTTTACCACGTTTACGATCCTACACTACATCGACGGTTCCTTAGGGTATGTCTCTTAGAACGAAGTTTTGATTACATTACGTATATCCATGTTCCTAGGAGATTGAATCAAATCACAGATACTCTAGCTAAGCATGTATTATATTGGCATATTGCCCACATGTAAGAAAAAGCACACACACACACACATGTAAATACATTTGTAAAATAGATGTAATCCATAAGACATAAAAAGATGAAAAATATCCATATATATATCAAAAAATATCATAGTACATGGGTGGGTGCAAGTGCCTCAAAAATATGTCCAATCAAAGTCACGGGGTTTATGCCCTCAAAAATATACAAAAGGTTCTCTCGGAACATAATTAGTCTAGCCTAGCTAAGGGCGGGGCCTGTTGGCCCTACCGTAGTGAACAACAGCATTTGCCAAATGCCATAAGAGTTGGACCCAGGTCCGTGCCACCCCAACTACATGAGGTTGCATCGACAGTGGGAGATCGTCGATCTCTGCCATAGCGATTGTATGAGTGAGAGCGGTAAGGTTTCACTCTACCCGTCTCAATACTCTCTTAGCCTCTTCAGCTGGAGGCCCCCCTATTGTTGTTGTTGGTATGACGGCTCCAGCTAGTCTTGCCTTTAGTTGAGGACACCGCCTAGTACTCAAGAAGTCTACTGGACGCACTGGTCCCACATCTATACATAACAGATACGTAAGTGTCAGATACTTTGGTATAATATATATATATAAAGACATAAAAATTAAATAACTTTGAAAATAAAAAATACCCATATCTCCTTGCTCCACTACGGGAGGTACAGGCATGTTAGGATCTCTAGAAAAATTGATCCCAGCATAGGGGTAGTCCTCTATTGCTGGAATCTATTGTGACCGCCAGTCAAAAAAAAATTCATCAAAGGCCTCGATGGTCGTCCCTCCCCCCTGTCACGACAACAAGACCGCCCATCTGCATAGTGCTGGGAGAGAGGCCTCATGCCCTCGTATAGTCTCCCGAGGACTAAGACTGGGTACCCTCTTGAAGAAAAAGGAGCACAAAAAGGTTCCAAACCCGAAGTTACGGTGCTCCCATATCTAACACTCTATTAGTTATCTCTTCATGCAATCCATCATGGTGGTACTCTAGTCAAAAATTCGAGCATTTAAGCATTGTACCGCACAATGCATGTGTGCCCGATAAGCCTAATGTAAAGTTGTGGATCCAGTGATCTGCCCAATAAGTAGAACCATCACTTTGAGTGATAGGTTGTTGATCTTATGTATAGGCACCTAAGAACCTACTTTCTCAGTACTAGCCTCGCAATGGAGTCCAATTAACTCCTCGATGTTGTGCTTCCTAGGGGGAAAGTGCACAATTCGACTAGATCCCCTCTCCTCGAGAGACCATTCAGAAAGTAAATTTCCTCACTCATTGGAGTCAACGACTTCCCCTCAAGCATGAATGCCTTTGCGTCAGGATGTCAGTAATCTATCAATGCATTTAGCAACCTGGGTTGTGCCCTCATGAAAGGACACTGGAAGAAATTTAACAAACTACATTGTGACAAAATAGCCATTGCAACATGGTCCACGGAGACCAAAAAATCAATGTCCTCATGTTCCCTATCTCTCCAATGCACATACATCCTGAAAAATAACAAATAGATGGAGAGTTAACTCTCGCATTTTCATATTTTTTTTTTTACTTAATTGAGGGTGTACGCGGTCTATCTTGGGGACAGTCGCATGTGCACGTGTGCAATTCATCTTCTTCCTGTGTGTACACGTGGTTTGTGCTTGGACAGCCCACGTACATGTAGGGTCGACCTCTTTAAAGGTCATCACCCCCCCAAAACACAAAACAAAATGAAAAAATGAAAGATAGAAATAGAAGAGAGGTTAGTGTGTACTTACTTGGTCCAAACGGAAGTTCGTTTCATCCACTGAAGCTCCCAGAATCAACTATTTTTGAAAAGGGGTGTTTTTTGACTTTTTCTCAATTCTCAATTTACAATGGTGATAATGAGCTACCATATTTCTATTTATAAAAATTTTGACCCCTTTTTGTCATTTTTTTGGACCCTTTTGTCATTTTTTCTAGCTTGAAAATCATTTAGTATGGTTCTTGAGTTTCTCGAGGGATGTTACAATAAAAGTTACTTCGGGTATTTGGGAATGTTTTTGAGAGTTGGGTCATTTTTAAAGGTCTTTTGGTAGAAATTTGTTTCTCCAACTTTGTGCATGTAAGATAGGATTCCACCTCCACTTGTTGCACCTCGTTGTCTTTTTCTCTTTGCCATAGGATCGATCCCACCGAATTGCGACACATAACTCTTACTCTTTCTCTAAAACTGTCGTAATTTAGTGGTAGAGCCTACCTTCACATGGATGCCCTAGGTACATCCTGGTTGTATCTTGGTTTCCATGCCTTCACTAATGACTATAGGCTCGGGACTCCTTATTAGTTTTTCCTGATTATGAGTTTGAGACTC
Source organism: Picea mariana (assembly GCA_032191745.1). Classification (NCBI taxonomy): domain Eukaryota; kingdom Viridiplantae; phylum Streptophyta; class Pinopsida; order Pinales; family Pinaceae; genus Picea; species Picea mariana. The sequence continues at coordinate 1,966 of JASDQU010105929.1, read as the reverse complement.
ATTTGCATGTTTCATTTTCACTCTTGACCTCACCCTTAGGACTCCCAAAACACAACAGGTCTTCTTTTAAACCCTTTTCAGACCCTCTAAACATGAAAAGACTGTCGATCGATCTTGTTTCCCTTCACGCTCGCTAAAATGAAATTTGAAGGCACGTCTGTCCGGCGATAGTTTACCCCTTTTTCGGTCCGGATGGTCAAAAGTATGAACAAAGGTATACTCTAGGAACCTCAATTCTCTAGAAGAGTATTCTCAGGTATAGATTTAACCATTTTTCGAGTCTAAGGGACTAAAATTATGAAAAAGGAGCCCCCACGGAGTCCATAGTTAAGCTCTTTTCAAGCACCCTAAAATTGAAAAGATAGTCGAGTGACATTGTTTCTTCACACTCGTTAAATTTGTCCAGAAGAACATCCCTTACGGAGTCCATAGTTAAGCACTTTTCAGACTCCTTAAATATGAAAAGATTGTCGAGCGATATTTTCTTTTTCCCACTCGTTAAAATGATTTTGAATAGACATTTGTTCGGTGCTAGTTTACCCCTTTTTTGAGTCGACTAGACTACCTTCGAAAAAGGTACCCTAGTGGAGTCTCCTTTTATGTTTTTTCAGATTCCCTAAAAATGAAAAAATGTCGAGCTTACCTTCTCTGGGCTCATTAAAATTACATCGAAGGACGTTATCATTGTGTCTAATTAATCACATTTGCATTCTTTCATATTTGGCCTAATGTCGACTCCATGTTGCTCTCAACTGAACCATCTAAAGCATGCCTTATACACAATCCTTATAACACTTTGCTCCTGCATCTTGACACCTTGACCCATGGAGGATTTTTCCCGAGTATCCATTTCATGCATATTTCCCCTTGCTCTAAGCATCAATGTGGTCCTTACGCTTGGAACTAATATTTTTGCAACACTCGATCCTCCTTTGTAACGTAGCATTCTTTATTCTTTTTCAAACTTTCCAAGATTATTGAAAAAGACAAAAAAATCAAATATACCCCAAAAAGAGGAAGGGAAAAGTATTTTCTTTTTGTTGACAACATAATGAGTCACCCTTGGACAAAGCACATCCTTTTGTTTGTTCGTCAAGCTCTAGGATTCAATATGACCTTAGGAATATGTTCTCACTACATAGGGTTGTGTCCTCCTCCATTTAGTTACCCTTATAAACATTTGGAGAGTTTGCATTGCCTCCTACATCATGAACTTATGTCAATGTCATGCTCCCTAAGTCTCATTTTTTGTCGTGATTCTATCCAAGGGAAGTCTTACTTGAGTCAACCCATTTTCATTTTGTCTCTTGTCCTCATGTTCGGCCACCCTGAAAGAGCAATCAATTCCTTGCTCAAAATCAATGAAGTTCTATGCTTGATCATAAAGATCCTCTTGTATGTTCCCGATGAGTCGTCAAAGAACTCTGAGTAGTGAAGTCATACACTCATATTACACTCCTACCCAAGTTTTGAAGATTTTGAATTTGTTTCTCGAGCTCTGAAGACCTCATCTCCAGCCATCGGGCATCATTGGATTCTTGAAGATGGATAGTATACATGTATATCTTTTGATTTTTGAGATGTAGATCCATTGTGTACTGCTCGTGACTGCACTTTATATAGTTATACAAATCCATCTTTTTGCCTTAGGTTTCTCAAGGAGGCAATGGGTGAGTGCCAAAGCTGTATCTTGGAAATGATCCTTGCTACGGAAGCTTCATCTGCTATTTCTTCTGCCTTTGCTCCTGGAAAGGCACCTCGTATTCAGTTTTAGCTTTCTCCAGAGACACCAGATCCTAGTTCAACTATGGCAAATGAAATACTAAGCAACTCTACTAAAGGATATTTGGGAAAGGCCACAAAAACTGCAGCAGCTGTTGTGGGTGCTATTGTTTAAGGAGTTACAAGCCTAGAAAGAATGGTGGCACTTTTGAAGATCAGGGAAGGTCTGGAAGCTTCACAATTT
>JASDQU010105928.1:46236-80964 GCA_032191745.1 Picea mariana | reverse complement strand
GATAGCAGTACCAGTTTCTGAGTAAGATTGTTTTTCTTCTATTTATGATTTCGTAGGAAATGCTCAGTTTCGAGTTAGTCATCAGAATTCAAATTCTTAGAATAGGTGTGTGCTTTATTTTTAGGATAGCATTCGAATAAAAGACTAGACGCTTGCCTGCACATACTGTGTATCAACTCAAAGTATACTAGCCCTGGTTTGACAATTTAGTGATTCAGGACACTTAAAAGCTACAATTTAGCAGCCTGACAATAAGTATCTTCATACTCTATGTACTGAAATGGAAATGGTGATTGAACATATTTATATGTCTATGACTGAGTTATGTGTTGAATGGTTAAGTTAGAAACATGCATTATCTCTTTGTGAACTCTTGATTTTAAATGGGTGTACACTTGAATCTGTAGCAGTAAGAGTTGTAAGATGTAAGTCTATAATAATGTCGGGGAAAGTTTGATTGGAATGTTTAAGTCATGTTGGTCTCTAAAACCTACCCTCACAGGAATTCCAAGTTCAAACTCTATGGAAGGAGGATGCCTCCTTCATACTTTTCACCCATATGACTGAGGGCTCATGCCCATGTACTTAACCCATTTACAGCTAAAGGAATTAGTGCATATCCCATAATATTTTTCAAAGGACCCATGTGACCAAGGGCGGGGAACCTTGCACTGGGCCTGAAAGAAGTTAAGATTTCTAGTTTCAGAACTCTGGGAGTTCGGAGCACCAAAGTGTTTTGACCCTACATTTTATAAATTGACTGAAGGAAACTGATAGTTACAGTTACCCACCAGGTCAACTGGCACCTGGTGGTTTCCTTATCTAGGATAGTTAGACTTGCCCCACCATTAAACCTTGACCCATTTAGTTATCGTGAAGTAACGTGAACCATTGATCTAAGAGTATTCAAGAGCCACCTTGGCTTTTGGATCCACGTTGAGGCAACTATGGGAAAGTTGCACTCTATGAGAACGGGGTTGATATATAATCAAACTTCTCCAATTCTAAAGTCATGAAGTATTGAAAGTCGTGGATCTGGAAATCTAGTGGGAATCACTCTCAGCCATTAGATCGAACTTAGTGAAGAGGTATCTCTAAGAACTTCGATGAAGTCCCACTTCGAGAGAATAGGGGTGGTTTAACGCCAAAACTTCTTAATGCTAGAGTTGCGAAATTAATATGGGCTATTGATATTAGAGGGACACATGTCCACAGATCAATGAATATCTGGAAGTCCGATCATTTGGAGGTATAGAAGTACAAACACAAGAGCAGGTGTGGTTTATATTTCAGTACTCCGGGAGAAACTTGGAAAATACACGCCAAAACTCCCAAATTCCATATTTATGAAGCAATGTAGATCGTCGATCTAAGGACTCTTATGAATCCCTCTCAACCCTCTAATCAACCAAAAGGAAGGACTCAGATACAACACTTCGACGAAGTCCTACTCTAGGAAGAAAGGAGTGTGGAGTGGGTAAAATCCCCCAAATTTCGAAGCTACAAAGTGACGTGGCACCATGACATCATTCAGGGTGATGTGTACCCACAATCAACGTTGTCACCTAGATTCGTGTGTTTCGCACACCCCATATGCCCATTAAAACATGACATGTGTCACCCACTGAAGGGGCCACATGTCATATCTACCTAGTTGTGTATCACACCTGGCACTCATCACTTGGTCCATTTGGTCGTAGGAGTATGCAGGATAAGCCGATAGTTGTCGAAGGCCAGAGCTACGTGGCAACACCTAGGAAGTTTGGGAATTCAGGACTCTGGAGGACATGCGTGCAGAAAAGAAAGGGGATGTTCAACGCCAAAGTGCCGAATGCCGAATTCCCCACTAGCTTGTGTGTTAGATGAGTATTAAGCCCAATCATTGGATTGGTTGATGGATAGACCTTCCCCGTGGGTGGTAGGAACCTAGAGATGGTATAAACGATATGGAGCCACATGGCCCTCAACCAATGAACACCCGAAGAAATTCAGGAAGACTTAACTTGTAAACCAAAGGTTGGTTTTGAGCATGGTAGTAGTCATTAGAATGATACAGGTGAGTAGAAGAGGATGCATAACTCATATAGAGGATTCAATATGTTTAAGGAAGGATAAATTTAGATGCCCCATTCCTCAAAAGGGTATTTAAGGGGTTGGGTGTGTGAAAAATTGGTATCAGAGCGAGGTTATAACAGTTGGCCTCCTTGAGCTCATGCATGAGTCACATAAAAATATTATTAGAGAAATTTAAGGGGTAACACCCCACCTTACCCCCTTCTACAAGAAACATGTTTGAACCTCTATTGAATAAAGGAATGAAACCTTCTATTACTGATAGATGTTTTGGAAATATGCATTGTATGTTGCTAATGTTTCCAAATAAAGAAGATGACTTCAATTTCCAATGATATGTGTTGTTCATGAATTAGTAGATCATTAAATAATAGAAATTGTTTTATCAGCACTCGAGCAGTCAGTATACCACATGAAAACTACAACATAAAATATGGTGACACACCATGAATTGGGGAAAATCTCCCACAGTAGAGAGGAGTAATCTGATGAGAGGAGGGCAGTGGAAACCCCTCCAAATCTGGTTGAAACTATAAGAAGCCTCATGGCATAATTGCAAAGTTGTAAGGCTGACAATGAAAGGTTGATAAAAGAGTAGGAAAACCAAATTTAAATTAATGCAGTCATGCTGCAAAGCTTATCATATATACAAAGGAAGCTGCAACATGGACCAACAACCAGTGATGTGGATAGACATCATTCAAAGAAAACCCAGATACCACCTGAGATACAAAAGAATGGCCCTGAAAGTGGTCACACAAGGAGGAGCACCTCAAATAAGGCCCAACATGGTCCAAAGATACACTCTTCAGGAGAATCCTCTAGTGAGGAGATTGACAACTCCAAGGAATATTCTAGTAGAAAAACTAGTTCGCATTCCTAGAAGAGAGGAAAGAAGAGGAAACACTCCAAGAGTCATTACCCTAAAGAGTTCAAGAAAGCCAAACCACCCACTTTCTATGGAGATATTAAGAAGGGGGAAGAAGAAGAAGTTTGGTTTCTTGGATTGAAAAAGTACTTCAGAGTCCATGATTACTCTGAAAATTTAAAGGTTTGAATAACCATTTTTAACCTGGATGGAAAGGCCTCCATTTGGTGGGAGGAACTTAGGAATATGAAAGGAATCCATGAGAAAGAATTGTCATGGAAAAAATTTGAGAAATACTTCAAAAATAAGTATCTGTCAGAGAAATACTTTGATGGGAAGACCAAGGAGTTCTATGAACTCAAGTTGGGACAACTCACCATAGATGAATATATCAATAAATTCCTTGGGATGACGAGGTATGTACCCTACATAAAGGATGAAAAGGTAAAAATGGAATGATTTATTAGTGGGATATATCAGTCCTTTCGGGACATGATTGAATTTGATGAGCCAAAGACCTTAGAAGACACTATTAGGAAGGTAAGGTATTGCTATGAGCAGTTCAAGAAAAAAACAAAACTTCGCGAGGACTGGAAGAAAAAGAGTAGTCCAGGATTCAAGAAAAAGGAGTTTAAACCCTCAAGATTCAAGAGCTATAAGAAAGTTTCTAATATGAGCCTTCCTACTAAAATCATATACCAACAAAAGTTTCCCTCTCAGAGTGGAAATAAACCCTAGGTAAGACTAATAACACAAAGAGAGAACCCTTGAAATGTTGAGGTTGCAGAGAATAACATACGTTGAGAGATTGCCCATATAGGAAAGATAACAGTAGGAGGGTATGCAATATCCAAGAATCTACCACAGTTAATGATGTGGCTAGGAGAATGCCACAGATTTATGCAACCTTGGATAATAAACAAGCCGACCACCAAGCTTCAGTGGTGGAGATGGAAGGTGTGATCACAAAATGTTTAGTTTCCATTTTAGTTTACCCTGGTTGTAATTTGAGTTATGTTTCCTCTCAAATTGTTGAGAAATGTAAATTTCAACAAGTTAAACATTTTAAATCATGGTTGGTACAATTATCCACTGGAAAAAAAAGAAAAGTAATAGAGTTCATACCAGCATGACAATTCATTATAAGTGGATTTCCCACCCAAGCAAACCTAAACATACTTCCTTTAGGATCTTATGACCTTCTGGTTGGCATGGACTAGTTGGCTACCCATAAAACCAAGTTGGACTGTTATAGTAAAACTTTGGAGTGTGAAAATAAAGAATGGAGAAAGTTAACCCTACAAGGGATTCAAAATCCCATCTCAATGAGACAAATATCAACACTTCAAGTGAAGAAGTATTGTAGGAAATGATGTCCTTTCTATGCAATATAGGTGTTGGAATCTGTTGAGGACAACAAACCAAGGCTAGAGGACCATGCCATATTGGGAGAGTATAAATATGTGTTCCCAAAAGAGGTACCAGGTCTACCTCCAAGAAGAGACATTGACTTTTCAATATAACTTGCACTAGGAGCAGTGCTAGTGTCTAGAACACCCTATAGAATGAGTACACTAGAGCTAGTTGAACTCAAAATATAGCTAAAGGAAATGATGGACAAAGGATACATCTGATCGAGTGTATCTCCGTGGGGAGAAACAACCTTATTTGTGAAAAATAAGGATGTTACACTTAGGTTGTGCATAGACTATAGGCAACTCAATAAGATGACCATAAAGAATAAATATCCCTTGCCAAGGATTGATGACTTGTTTGACCAATTAAGGGGTGCTACAATTTTCTCCAATATTGAATTTAGGTCGGGATACCATCAAGTCCAAATTAAGGATGAATACATCCACAAAACAACTTTTAGGACAAGGTATGGTCACTATGCATTTGTGGTGGTGCCATTCGGACTAACCAATGCACCAACCACTTTTATGTGCTTAATGAATAATGTACTCAGTAATTTCTTGGACATATTTGTATTGGTTTTCATTGATGATATTCTAGTATATTGTAAGAATAGTTAAGAGAATGAATAACATCTTAAGTTATTACTTCAAGTACTAGATAACATCAAGTCCATGCTAAGTTTAGTAAGTGTGACTTTTTTCAGAAACAAGTCCATTAATTAGGCCATATTATTTCTGAAGAAGGGGTGGCAGTTGATCCTAACAAGATTAAAGCCATCATGGATTGGCCTACCCCAAAGGATGTATTTGATATCATATCCTTTATGGGCCTAGAAAGGATTCTATAGGATTTTCATAAAAGGATTTTTCAATATTGGTTTCGTAATCACTTCCCTTCAGAAAAAGGAAGCTAAATTCATTTGGAAATTAGAATGCGAAGAGAGACTCTAAGAGATGAAATAGCTTCTAACCAATGCATATGTTCTAAAGATTGCATACCCAAACAATTACTTCCTTGTGTGCACATATGCCTGCAAGGAAGGACTCAGAGGAGTCCTTATGCAAGAAGAACATGTATTTTTGTATGGATCCAAAAAATTGAATGAGCATGAAATCATTTATGTGACCCAAGATCTAGAATTGGATGCCATAGTGCATGCTTTAAAAATGTGGAGGCATTACCTCCTAGGTAAGAGATTTTTTCTTATGACAGACCATTGTGGGTTGAGTTACCCATTTGACCAACCAAAAATTGATGCTAGACAAGCTAGATGGATGTCTCTCCTTAGTGATTTTTATTTTGAAATCAAACATATATAAGGAAAATAAAATATGGTGGTTGATGCCCTTAAAAGAAGTGTAAAAGTGATTCACCTGGAAATTGTAAGCACCTGTGAAACAAATATCATGGAGAGAGTCAAGATTGCACAAGAAATATATGCAATCTTCAAAACTGTAAAATCATACTTAGAACAAGAACCCACAGGGATGAATTACGAAGGTTATCAAATGTTGAATGATTGCCTACTAACTTACAAAGGTAAGTTGTATATCCCAAATTGTGACAAATTGAATAGGTTCATAATGGATGAACTACACAAAAGACCATATACTAGTCATACTTCTTATTAGAAAATGATTACGACCACTAGGAAATTGTTCTATTGGCTAGGATTGAAGAAGAACATAGCTGATTAGTTGGATAAATGTCTAGAATGTCAACATATTAAGGCATAACACCAACATCCAACAGGGTTGTTGAAACCCCTACCAATTCCAAAATGGAAATGGGAAACCATCTCCATGGATTGCATCACCGGATTACCAAAATCGGCCAAGCATAATGATGCCATCATAGTAGTGGTGGAAAAATTGAGCAAGGATTCTCACTTCATTCTCGTAAAATCAACTTGCAAGGCAATAGATATTGCCATTATTTTCATGAAAGAGATATTTAGGTTGCACGAAATGCCTAAGGAGATTATATCTAACAGATATACAAAATTTACTTCGAGCTTTTGGAAATATTTAATTGTTGGTTTTGAAACTAAATTGTTGTTTAGCACAACCTATCACCCTCAAAATGATGGACAGACAGGGCGGGTAAACCAAGTATTAGAGGACATGTTAAGGATGCATGTAATGCATCACCCTAAGAAGTGGGAAGACTACCTACCATTGGTATATTTTTCCTACAACAATGGATATCAAGAGTCATTGAAGATGAGCCCTTATTAAGCCCTTTATGGTAGACAATGCAAGTCTCCAATTAGTTGGAATAATCTAGTAGATAGAATTACAATTGGATCAAACATGCTGAAAAAAATGGAACAACAAGTAATTCAGATAAAACAAAATCTGAAAATAGCTCAGAATAGACAAAAAGATATGCAGACAGAAAGAAGACTCCTAGAGAGTTCAAAATAGGGGATATGTGTATCTCAGAGTTAGAACCAGGAGAATCTCTTTGAGAATGGGAGCTTGTGCCAAGTTGGCACCTCGGTATTGTGGACCCTTTGAAATTTTTGATAGAGTGGGACATGTAGTCTATAGGCTAGCATTTCCTCCCACTGTGAAGGGACATAATGTTTTCCATGTTTGACTATTAAAGAAATATGTACATGATTCTAATCATATTATTGATTGGTCTATGACTTAGGTGGAAACAGAGGGAGAATTCCTACCAAAACCTCAATGCATGATAGATAGGAAGGAAACCCCACTCAGGAACAAAACCATTGCACAGGTCAAGGTACAGTGGAAACACTTTGGCCCAAATGAGGCTACATGGGAAATGGAGGATGCCATGAAACATGCATATCGATTTTTGTTTACTTCTGTACATACATAGAACATCGATAGATAGAACATCAATGATGATGTTACTTTAATGGGGAGGAGATTGTAATACCCCTGTTCCCCCCATTTTGTAAATATAACTATAACTGGACAAGAGAATATGGTAGACAAGATATCTGTGAATGTTTGATTTGATGAACCTTTCTATGAAAGGTCAATGTATGTATTTTTTGTTATTAAATTTTAATAGAAAATGGATGTGTTGCATAGCTGATGAAAGGGGGGTTTTCCAAGATAGTCCATGGATTCTATGAGAGATATGGTGAGGGGAACTAGGTATGGTTGAGATGACCCCCACCAAACCAGTACTAACTGAATTTAATGACTCAAAACAATCCTCTGACCCATACATGAAAAACTAGTTAGAGTGGTAGCTAGAGGAGTCCTCGTCAAGAGTTAAGGAGGAGATAGGGTTGAGTACCCATATGTAAGACTTCTAGACCTGACCACGATTTGGGGATTCAGACCCACACAACATTTTTGAGGAAGGAAATAAATATGTAATTCATGGGAAGAGGGAAAGAGAGCAGGAAGATCTGCGAAGAGAGAAGAGAAGAAAGAGCAATCTTGAGAAGAGAAAAGAGTGTTTTGCAGTTCTCTGGTTCGAGGAAGAATGAGGAAATAAGATTTTTATAGGTGTAATAATATGTTGGCAAGTTTTTTGTTACATGATGATAAATGAGGCTGACGAGTGACTGTGGAAGTAATCGGTCATACCTCCTTGCTTGGTATAGAGAAAACCAATTGACATGGTTTTGTGGGAGGTGGAGAGAAACCTCCGTCCCTGACTATTGCTGAGTAAGAAGAAAGAGTCTCTCTAAAAGAATCATGGTCTAGCTTGGGGGTGGCCAACGGTAATTCCATCAGGAGTGGTTGTGCCTATGGTTGGGTGGAAACAAACACCCCTTTCAGTAGTCACTTCACGAACTCTGGTTTTCTGATAAGTATCTTCATACTCTGTGTACTAAAATCGAAATGGCATTATCTCTCTATGAAATCATGCTTTTAAGTGGGTGTATGCTTGACTCCTTTGAGTAGTTAGAGAGTTGTAAGATGTAATCCTGCAATAGTGTTGGGGAAAGGTTTATTGAAATGTTTAAGTCCTCTCGGTCTCTAAAACCTACCCTCGTAGAAATTCTAAGTTCAAACCAGGTGGAAGGAGGACGCCTCCTTCAGGCCTTTCACCCATATGACCGAGGGCTCTTTCCCATGTCCTTAACCCATTTACTATTAAAGGAATTAGTGTGTATCCCATAGGATTTTTCAAAGGACCCATGTGACCAAGGTCGGGGAACCCTGTGCTAGGCCTAAAAGAAGTTGAGCCTTCTGACTTCGGAACTTCAGGAGATCGGAGCTCCAGAGTGTTTCAACCCTACCATTTATGAATCAGTCGAAGGAAACTGATAGTTATGGTTACCCACTAGGTCAACTGGTGTTTGGAGGTTTCCTTATCTAGGATAGTTAGACTTTCCCCACCATTAAAACTTGACCCTTTTAGTTATTGCGAAGTAACACGAACCATTGATTTGAGAGTATTCAGGATACCCCTTGGTCATTGGATCCATGCCAAGGAAAATTCTGCAAAGTTCCACTCTGTGAGAATGGGGTTGATATATCATCAAACTCCCCTAATGTCGAAATCATGAAGTATTGAGAGTCGTGGATCTAGAAATTTAGTGGGAATCACTCTCAGGCATTAGATTGAACTTAGTGAAGAGGTAGCACTAAGCACTTCGGTGAAGTACCACTTCAAGAGAATAAGGGTGGTTTAATGCCAAAACTTTCAAATGCTAGAGTCATGAAGTTAATCTAGTCTGTTGAGAGTAGAGGGATGCATGTCCATAGATCAACGATTATCTAGAAGTCCGGTCATCCAAAGGTATCGAAGTGAAAACAAAAGAGAGTGTAAGTTTCCCTGAAGCTCCACAAGTTGGAGTAAATCCTATTCATGTATGCTAGGTGTACATGGTGATAGATCAGGTGTGGTTTGGAGTTCGAGACTCTAGGATAAAGCTATAAAATACACACCAAAACTCTGGAATGCCAAAGTTATGAAGCAATGGATATCATCGATCTAAGGACCCTTCGGGATCCCTCTCAACCGTCCCATCAACCAAAAGGAAGGACTCACATAAAACACTTCGACGAAGTCCTACTCCAAGAGGAAAGGAGTGTGGAGAAGGTAGAATCCTCGAATGTCAGAGCTGTGAAGTGATGTTGAACCATGATGTCATCTGGGGTGATGTGGAACCACAATCAATGTGTCACTTGTCACCTGGATTGGTGATTTTCATAGACCCTTTAGTCCCATTAACATGTGACATGTGTCACCCACTGAAGGGGCCATGTGTCATCTCTTCCTAGTCACGTATCACACTTGGCACTCACCGCTTGGTCGATTTGGCGGGAGGAGTATGCAGGACCCACCTGTATTTTCCTTCATATCTAGTATGTCACCACATGCAAGGGTGCACCCTTCAGGATTCCGAGACTCCAGAGGTTTGGAGTGCACTATTGATGATAAGTCAATAGGGGCCAAAGGCTGGAGCTACATGGAAGCACCTTATAATTTCTATAATTCAGGACTCCAGAGGACATGCATGTAGGAAATAAAGGGTATGTTCAACATTGAAGCCTCGAATGTCGAATTCCCCGCTAGCCTATGTGTTAGACGAGGATTAAGCCTATTCATCGGATTAGTTGATGGATGGAACCTAGAGATGGTATGAATGAGATGGAGCCACGTGGCCCTCAACCAATGAATGGACGAAGAACTTTGGGAAACCATAAATTGTAAACTAGAGGTCAATTTTGAGCCTGGTAGTAGTCATTAGAACACTACGGGTGAGTAGAAGAGGACGCAGATCTTGGATGGAGGATTTGATAAGTTTAAGGAAAGATAAATTTAGATGCCCCATTCCTCAAAAGGGTATTTAAGGGGTTGGGTGTGTGACAACCTGTTGGCATCCAATTAGCATTTTTATCTTATCCTTATAAGATGCCTACACCAGTGTTTTGCAACCCTTGATTTTCATCGAAATCTTTGCAATAAAATAACACTATTATTTCCTGCATTTGCACACCTGCCTTTGTTCTCGTTTTCATGACTGCAAGTGTGAAAACTTTATTTTCGAAGTCCCATTAAAATTATCACTGAATTATTATGGTTACTCTTGTCTATGTGTTCATTGTGTTTCCAATTTAATTATAGTTGCACAGTTGGCAAGACTCCAAGATCTTTACTCATTTGGCATTCTTTAATTGTTAATATGACTTCGTTTTTACAAGGCTGTGATGATATCCTTATGATCGAGTTTTTGATACATTGGTGTTTTGATGTTCTATAGTCTTTCATCTATTTCTTTGACACATTGGTTTCATGAAAACACATTGACGTCGTGGTTAGACCTTTGGTATAAATCATTTCATACATATTCGATATGATCGAACCCTTGGTGTTGATTTCGAATCATTGTTTTGGTTTTAAAACTATGCTAATGCTATTGCTTGCGCAAATGTTTGGTCGACTTACCATAGATTTGATTGATTGTTTGAATGGCATGGTTTTTAACATATGCAATAGTGATTTGAATCGCTATATTCGTCGTCGGTTGTACTTTGGGAAATGACTATTTTGCATGGGTTGATCTAGATCCACCACCTTCGCACATTCGGTCACTAATGCCTTCACCCTATCTCGGGTTAACTCTATTGTTTTCGGGTAAGCCCGTGACCTATTGACCCTGCGTATACTCTGTTCGTACCCTTTCCCATTCACTCTGCTCACCGTGTGCTCTCGTCTATGGCACCGGTGGTGCACATAGAGACAAATGGTATCCAAACTCTATTGCTATTCAATAATGCCCGTAAGGATTTAGAAAATGGTGGTTGGCTGGTGTTTATACAGAGGTTCGAGGGTTTCAATCTTTCAGTTGCCCAACAATTCGCCCTCACCTTCGACGGGTACAGGGCTAAGGTCAGAGATGTACAGCTTGAGCTCAATGAGGAATTCTTAAGCTCAGCTATAGGACTACCAGCTACAAGTCAAAGATGGTTTAAAAATTCCAAAGTAGATGAGGTGTCGTGGCCACTTCTATTCACTTCAAGAAAGATTGTTTCCTATGATAAAGGTATGCCTATCACTACCCTCAAACCCAGGTGGCACGATCTTTTGGTAATTGTTAAACAATTTGTGACATGTGAAGGTCGGTATGTCTTGGTATTTCTGTATCACCTTCGGTTATTGATGAATTTTATAGGCTATCCTTTGAGCATGCCACATTATCTCCTGCATAGTCTTTACAAGATGTCTAAAAGATTCAAGCGCGAGAAGGCTGATAACAACCTTTTTCATCATGGCTTGATTAAACTCATTGTCATCCACCATTTGAACCTTCATGGTGACTGTTGGCAAGCCTTCCTATCTAGGAATGGCTTTGCCACTCCCGAGTCTGTCCAAGTTGACAAGGTTGTGGTTACGGAAACTTTGGTTGGGCCAGCCGTGCCATTTCATATCCTTCTACCCCCTGTCAAAACCCCGGATTTCCCGGACATAGACCTACCCGATGCCATAGCCAACCCATGTACTAAAGAAAAGACTAAGGCTGTCAAGAAGCCTATGAAGAAGAAAGGTAAGGGTGTTACTACTGTCGACAGAAAGGGGAAGAAAAATGCTCGATTGATATCGAGATTTGCCCGGAACAAGCCTAAACAGAACATCAACCAAAAGCCCATAGTGTTGAGCGAGGACTCAGACTCCGATATTGAGCATTTACTAGATGAGGAGTACCCCTATTCCCATGGCCTATGCTCTAAGGAACCCTATGATTATGTCTCTAACTTACCTCCTTGCCTCAAAAACGACCCAAACTACCTGGGAATCAAGATGCACAAGGAAATCCCTAGTAACTTAAACAAACCCTCGCCTGTGATACCAAAGCCCAATCAATCATCATGCATCCAATGTAATTCTTGGATAGAGCGTTATTACACCGACGTTCCCCTGTTGCAATCAAAGATCAAATCGTTAGAGGAATAGGTGACAGTGCTGGCGAAAGAGAACGATGGGATTCAAGCCAACGAGAAGAAACAAAAAACCACCGGTTCAATTGTCTTCAGGAACGTCGAAGCAGCAATGACCTTTGTTAATTCAAAATTATCATGACCGAGTTGCCTAGGTATGTGTTTTGACATCAATTTTGCTTTATGAGCTTGCTTGAATTAATATAACGAATTGGGTTTTGTTTTCGATCATCTCTGTTCATTTTAATAGATACACAATGATTATGTTATATTCAGATCATCAAAAACAATTTTGTTGTGGATCATGTACAGTAGATTCGTTTTGCTAAAATTAAAATATAGCTATAATTTGGTTATGTGATTCTATTGTGCTCAGATTAGTATAAGCGATTGGGTTGTTTGTGATTCTGTTTGGTTTGCTTTGAAACAATTCTGTACGTTTGAATTAATATAGTCGATTGGTTTTTGTTTTTGTTTAGTTCTGTTCGAATATATATTTAAGGAATGATTCTGTTTTGTTTCAATTTTAGACTTTGATTGCATTCGATCTGTACAGGAGATTTATTTATCAAACACAGCTATGATTTGGATTATGTTGGCCCCAAACTGGCTTGATTCATTTCTTTTGGCTTGGTTTTGAAAAGATTATGTATGCTTGAATTAGCATGATCCTTTACGTATGCAATGCATCAATATCAGTGGGTGGTTTGATAAATATAATGTAATCTATTGATTCACAAAACGACTTTGTTATCTTTGATTATCAAAAACGGTTTTGTTAATTGCTGAGGCGACATAAACTATTGCATGAATGATTTGTTTAACCGGATATAGTTTGTGCTGATTGAAATTGTTTCATGAAAATGATTTCATTTCTTTCGAATTATCTAAGTGATTCTGTTTACCTCAAATTGGTGATAACAAATGTTGAATAGAGTGCATGTATCTCTGTTACCATTTGGTTGACCACGATTTCATTTGTTTCAATTCGCATACAAGTTTTGGTTTGATATTGCATGAATGATTCACTCTATTTGGAATTAGTAATTAAAGATTTGGTTGAATAAGTCGAATATAATTTTGTTAAGTTTTGGATTGATTTTAAAATGATTCTATGCTCAAATTAGACCAGCTACAGAATCGCAAGATTCTGTAGCTAGTCTTAAAAATTAGATTTTTGTCAATTTATCAATAAAAAAATATCTAAACTTCTGTATTCCTGTCTACTTACAGGTACCTACGAATTTCATTGACAAATGGGACATGCTGTAGTAGTTTAGATATAGTTTTCAGTTGTTAGTCATAGGAAAAATAGGGATTTCGGAGATTGTTCCTAGATTTTTGTAAACTGTTTTGACAATTCCCACAAGGATGTTTTACCCCGTGGGAGGTCTTTAAATACTTGTTATTTTTTGTAAGCATCATCATCATCACTGTTGGCAGAACCAGACTATGGATTTATAATAATATAGACTAGGATGAAAGTTGATGTCTTGTAATAACTTTATCTTTCAATATATCAAACTTTTATTTCAAGTTTTCTTCATATCAGTTTGAAATTAATTATCGACTACTTTAGCTATCCTAATTTGTTGCAGGTTGACGTGATTTGGTTTATATGTCATTCATATCTGATCTCTCTTATTTTAAAAAGTACAACAATTACTTTGTTTCGATTTAGTGAATTAAAGATTTCTCCTTCATTAAAGGAATCATTTTGTACAAATCTTTGCACACAAATTTATCTAAATGTGATGACTTGCAAATCATAAGATTGCTGTAATTTTTTATGTCTTGTTTGTCCTGTCATTTATATTTGAAGAGAACAACTGCTTCCTGTTTACGAGAAGCTTGTAGATAATCTGGTGTGGGTTTCCTCCCATCGAACAACTAAATCAACTATTGCATACAGGACAAACCTGAAGCGTTACTTCAGGTCAGTTTGCTATTTGTTATTTGATAGTTAGTTTATTAGTGTTATTTAAGTAGTTTAGATAGATATATATATCGTTTAGATTCTTAGTTAGAATTATTATTTTAGTTGCTTATCTTAGACAGTCTTTATTTAATTTCTTTCTCATAAAATTATAAAAATTGAAAAACAATAGTTTTGCTGTCTTAGGGCAGTTTACAAGTGATTTTTGCAGGTTTTCATTTAAATATGTAATTTGTAAACATCGTATATTTGTAATTGGAACAAACTCTATTGATAATTGAACATTTAATTTTATAGAATTATTGCTTATAGTATAGATAATAGACTATATATATTTATTTCATATTTTTTTATTAGTTTGCTTTAGTTATTGTTTACATTTAGATTAGTTCCTTAGCATAGTTTTCTTTTGTTTTCCTAGGACTTAGATCGGCTAACAGAGCCGCTAAACATGTCAGGGTGGATTATCCCAAACAACTTAGGTTATTTAGACAACCCTGGACCGGATCCACTCTTCGAGTTGGTAAGCGTTCATTTTCGCCCGTCAACAAATGGCGCTAGAAGGAGGGCCTGAAATTTATTAATGGAATGAGGCGGTCATAAGAGTCCTCCACCACCTAAATGCTCACCTATAGTGACAAGAAGTCATTTGAATGATAACATCCCACCTCAAAAAACAACCACATCAAACGACGATCCATCGATCACAGTTGAGCCAACAACCCCAAATCCTGCAGGTGGTGACATACAAGAGATTTTCCGCCAATCTCTCACAAGAACACATAGTGCCTTAGCCCATTTGAGGCAACCAAATCGACCTTTGGACCAACCTTAATATTTCTCTGATATCAGAGAACAACTCGGAGGCACTATCCTCACTGTGAACCCTACAGATCCAATCCTCACTCCTGCTGCAAGGGGATCTGTAATACCACCCTCACCACCTCTATCATCCCCTTATTCTTTGGGAGAAGACTCTTCTGACGAAGGCCATTCCCCTTCTCATCCTTCCACACCGACTACACCAATGGCCAACCAGAACAATCCTTCTAGACCTTGGCTCGATCAGGATGCAGTAGCTGTAGCTGGGGCTCAACATCCCTTACCCAAACATCCGGAGAAGTGGCTTCCCAAGTTTGACCCTGACTCTAAACAGATCGCTGAAGATCACATTAAATTTTTTATGTTAGCCATTAGAATCCACAATGTCGAGCATGAAGACGTAGTCTGTAGGTTGTTCCCCTACACTTTCGAGGGCAATGCATCTACATGGTACTTTGCCCAGCAACCCCATACCATCGTGTCTTGGGAAAGGTTTGAATCCTGCTTTTTGGAAAAGTTAAGAGATGATAAGACTCCAGAAGTTCTAGTTATGGAGCTTTCTAGCTTAAGAATGAACCCAAAAGAGAAAATTAAAGACTTTAATCAAAGATTCTTAACACTTAAGAACCGAATCCCTACGGATTCCATGCCTGCCGAGAATCTTATCATAGCATACTATACTAAATCCTTGCATCAAAGTATAGCCATTTGATTGAAAAAGACATACTTAGTCTAAAAGACACTACTAGCAATGAAACAAAGACTAGTTCTTCTTCCCAAAAGAAGATCGAAATCCTCCCCAGACCTCCTCAAAGTAAAGCACAAACTGAAAGCTCTGATTTAGAAAACTTAACTAAAGTCGTTCAAAAGCTGTCAAATCAAGTTATAGATTTGAAAAGAATGGCCAAAGAAGATTCTTTGAGCAAAGGGCCTTACAAACCCCTTTTCAGGAAGCCTTTTCCCACCAACCGACCCAATCCAAATACCGAAGGCCTTAATCTAGAAAGTCTGCAATACGCCCTTCAAACAATTCTAGAAGACTAGGATAACTTGATGTCTCCTGAGATTCGTGAGGAGGTTGTTGAACAAGAGACAGTTCAAGAAGAAGAGTCTTCTACAAACATTTTTGGACACTTCTCGGATAACATCTTCCAAGCTAACTTCGAAACAGTGCATCCCTACAACACTAGGAGTAAGACAACAAACAAACCTTCTTCCAAAAACACTACGACTTTGCCTCCAAAGCAATCTAAACTAGCTGAGACTAAACATAGTCATGTGAACCCCAACTTAAATTATGATTTAGTTGAATATCTTAAAAAGTTAAGGGTTAACATTTCTGTTTATGAGTTATTGAAATTTCCATTTTTGCTACAAAAAATGTTACAGAACATCACAAAGAATAGCAAAAGTGGTAATTCAAACAGTAACAAGGTTGTTCAGAACAAGGTTCTTCAAAAGACTTCCACTAAGAACAATATTGATCCTCAAGACAAAGGAAGCCTTCCTATAAATAATGTAAATAATGTAGATAAAGTAGCTTTAGAAACTGCGAGTAAAAAAACCGCAAGCTACCACCCTTAACACTCGTAGAAATGTACCTCCTTTTTTGTTAACTTTCGAAATATTTAATAGAAACGTGAAAAATTGTATGGTAGTCTTAGGAGTGTCATCCAATGTGATGCCATGGTCTGTGTGTCAGAAGATTAACGCTGAAGTTGAACCATCCACTTTAAAAATCATCCAACTTGATCGAACTAGTGTCAAAGTTGTAGGCGAGTTAAGGAATGTGATTATAAGATTATCATCTAACCCCAAAGTTCATCAAGTCATTGATATTATTGTTGTGGATATTCCAGAAGTGTATGGTCTATTTTTAAGCAGGGACTGGTCGAAGAAACTACACAGCTATTTCGCGATAAATTGGTCTCACATGTGGCTTCCAGAGAATGGCAAGCCCAACAAAATCAAGGTAAATCATGAACACTACCTTAAGTTCATGGTCACAGATTTGAACGATCCCAACGAACCATTTACACCTTCTGTTGATTCACCTGAAGTACAAGGTATGGATACCTTTTTCGGCAATTTTATGGCCGAGACTTCAGCTATCACAAACCCAGAACAAGAGTCCAAGATTGTAGCATATGTGAAGCCAACAACCTCTACACAATGGTCTCATACACCTGATAAAAATCAAATTTGGTCTCTTTATTTTGATGGGTCAAAGTCCAAAGAAGGAGCCGGTGCAGGCTGCGTTATTATTGATCTGGCAGGTAACAAAACATTGATTGCATGTAGGCTAGAATTTGAATGTACTAATAACACTACATAATATGAGGATTTACTGCAAGGTCTCAGAAAATCTTTAGACATGAACATTCAAAATTTGACTGTATTTGGCGATTCCGAAATCATGGTTAGACAGGTAAGAGATTCTATCCATTGTCTGTCTCCGCATCCCAAAAGCTACGAATCCGAGGTATGGAATTTAATGAATAAATTTTTCGATTTCAATATAAATTCTATTCCTATATTGAATAACGCTGAAGCTGATCTATTAGCTAACGTAGCTTCCAAACTCTTTCCCGCAGAAGGCTTGTCCCTGAATGCATTCTCCATTGAACTGTTGTTCAGGCCATCCGTTCCCGACAACATCATGAACTGGAGAGTCTTTGATGACAATCAACTAATTATTAGCTTCCTGCATATGGAAGAAACTTTTCAAGGCGCGGTGATTGACGAATGCACTCACGACGACAATTTGCATGATTTCACGGTAATACCACATCCAAGAACTCCTGAATCTTCATTGGACATGATAAATTCGATCCCTAAATCTGTAGTTAGATTAGAGAAGTTTTATGATCTTCAAGATAAATTCAAAAAATTGGTCAACTGTAAAACCAATAGTTCCTCGTTATCATATGAAAAAGTAAACTTAGGAACTAAGGACTGTCCACAGTGCATTAATTTAGGCGTGGGGTGTTCTGAACAAGAAAAAGATGCATTTATTAAATTGTTCAAAGAATTTAAAGATGTTTTTACGTGGACGCATGATGACCTTAAAACTTTAGACCCTAACATCATAAAACATGTCATTCCTATGAAACCCCAAACCTTTCCCTTTCAACAAAAATTAAAAAAAATGCACCCTAAGATCGAACCGACCATCAAAAAAGAATTAAATAAGCTCCTAAATGCTAAGATAATTTTCCCTGTTAGGCACACTCAATGGGTCTCTAACCTTGTCCCTGTCCGGAAGAAAAGTGGGGAAATCCGACTATGTGTCGATTTCCGAAACTTTAATAGAGCATTTGATAAGGAAAACTACCCTGTCCCACCCATGGAATAGATCCCTCAAAAGGTATTTGGTTTAGAAAGACTATCCTTATTGGATGGTTTTTCGGGGTACAACCAAGTCCTGATGTCTCCTCCAGACCAACTTAAAACTACCTTCCGCACTCCATGGGGCACCTTTGCTTATCGAAAAATTCCCTTTCGATTAATTAATGTTGGTGCCACTTTCCAGAGAGCGATGGACATCGCTTTCCAAGGCTTAATCAATCAGTCCGTCGTAGTTTACTTAGATGATGTTACTGTATTTTCTAAAAACAAAACCGATCATCTAGCTCATTTAAGAGCTGTTATACAACGATGTCGTAAATACGACATTTCCTTGAATCCTAAATAAACCATCTTCATAGTAGAACAAGGTAAACTCTTAGGATTTATTGTGTCAAGCAAAGGGATGATTATCAACCCCGAAAGGACTCAAGTCATCTCGAAACTCGCCCCTCTGACATCCAAGAAGTCTATGCAGTCGTTCTTAGGCCAGATAAACTTCGTTAGGAGATTTGTCCCCAGTTTCTCCCAAATGGTCAGACCTTTACAGAACCTAATTAAGAAATACGTACAATATCATTGGGGACCCTTAGAAAACTAATCTTTTAATGCAATAAAAAGGGCCATAATAGACACTCCTTCTCTCATGAGCCCCGACTTTGCGCAAGACTTTACACTCTACACTTTTGCTTCTGACCATTCCTACGCTGTAGTCCTAACTCAAAATAATGTTGAAAACAATGAAGTACCCATTGCCTTTATGAGCTCTACCTTCAAAGGCTTTGAACTTAATTACCCAGCGGTAGATCAACAAGCCTAGGCTGTTTTTAAAGCAGTCAAGCGTTTCCGGTCTTATCTTTTGAAATCCAGGATGAAAGTTATTCTCCCTTATGACGCAGGCGTGCCACCTAGGCATGTCCACTCACAGGACCTTCTCCTCCCTCGGCCCGAAGAACCGAAAAGCTCTTCTAATCCCCTATCAGGAATTTTCCACACCCACAAAAGTTCTCCAAAAAGATCTCCCTTAATGATCGGGAAATCGGAATTCACAATTTCATGAGTCCCGTGGTTGAGTGGTTTTTGGATTCTCAAAACCCTGAACCTCGACGTAAGTCAACGCTGACCTTTCACGTTCCTGTCGGAGTTTCTCTTGACGGGATTTCGGCACTCGCGATGCTCAAACATTTCGCTTTGCCAAACCCTGAACCCCGATATACTTCCCTGCTGCCTTAGCCTCCAAGGCTAAGCCTTTTCTCCACGCGACTGCTCCTTATGTGACCACAGTCATAATCCTCATTGGGGCTTCGCGGTTCATGATTCCAAAATGCACAAACAACTTGTCACCAGGATCCTCGATATCCCAATGACTCAAACACCGATGAATGACCTCCTTGTAGGGACTTCAGACTTCGTGGGATCGCGAATCCTAATACCAAAGTTTTCGGGACTTACCTTTTCCCGAACCCCGATGTGGTACGCCACCTGTCCTCCACGCTGACTTCCCCATGGCCCACTCTTTGTTCCCATCGGGAAATCCCATTTCGGAATTTCGCGATTTCCACTACTATGATTCCCAAGAATCACAAAACGTCGATTCTCGATGCACGTGAGGGTTGACTCTCCCACGTCACTATCTCCTCGTGGCCTTTTTAGACATCGCGGGATCGTGATTCATAATGTAACAATTTCTTTGTCCCCGAGATTCCTGAAATGCTAAACCCCGACTCCTCTTGGATCTTCTGACACTTGTCCACCCTGAGATCCCTGGCCAGGACTTCTCCTTGGGGTTTCGAGATTTGAAAGGTCTCAAGTCTCTGGACTTCTGAAACCCCGAAGCTCCAATATCTCGATGCATCTCTGGGACTTTCCTCTGCTCACCAGGACTTAATCCCAGTGCAACTTCTGCCAGATCGAACGGCTGACAATTAACCCAACAACGATCCTATGGCTCGTGATCCTCCTGGGCTTAACCTCTGAACACGACCGTAATCTCCTCGCTTCTTTGGCGGATCCAACGGTTGACGGGATTTTCACCAATCCTTTCCTCAAGATCCTGGTCGTCTATCTCCCCTCTTTGAGGAATCTACAAAAGGAGTATGGGTTCCTCCACGGAACTTGTCCTCCTGCATGCAAACTTGCGACACTTGTTCTAACACTATCATGCACAACTCCCTGTGCTTCTCTTCAGGGTTCACTCAAAGGTACTATACCTCCTGAGCTTTGTCAATTCTGAAGATTTAGGATTTAAAACCCCCTACTTGCACTCAACAAACCTTCAAACACCCTAAATGTTTGAGATCTTCGACCCTGTGCACACTTGCATCAACAGTCCTTCAAAGTTTCTGCTCAGATTCACAACTGAGACTCTCCCTTAGCCTGCGCCCTCCTGGCATGGCTCCAGCTACCTAATTTCCCTTCTGAGAACAAGATTTAAACTACCCGAGCCTCCGTCAACGCACTCCTTGGGGATGTTTTCGACTTCACTCCTTGCAAGAATCCTCACTCAGATAGAGAAACAACTGAAACTCATTTATTCTTCCCCTCAGATTTTAAACTCAAACATGAAATCACATACACAGCAATAAAAGCAAATGCATAACAGGAAAAAAAAAACTCATGAGAACATCATTCAACATCCACAGACAGAGAACAGACACAAAACCATGGATTTGAATCAACTTATTCTATTAATTCAAGATCTATACATGGATGTTCTTTTGTAGCTCTCTTCTATTCTCCTGTGCTCTTCCTGCTTCAACTATGTTATAATGTACAATGAGGGTGTCTATATCCATTTTCCCTTCTTTCTAAAACTATCTAATATATGAATTTAATTCTACCTACTTACATTTACTACTATAAATGCCTCCATCTAATTTTGACGAGAGTGGGGCACTCAAGGTCTGATTACATTCTACAAAGTGTGCTTCATTAAATTTCCTCATTAATGTTCGCACAACAGTTTCAAGGTGTTTTTCAAAAATTTGTGCTGGACGCCTTCCAACTGTCTTTCGCTTCCGCGCTGGCTCGCTTGACATGAGGGATGCTCCTGCATCATATTCCCTCGCTTGAAAAATTTCATAAGCTCCTGCACAGTCTGTCCATGCTTCTGTATCTCTGCTTCATTCTCCCAGCTGGCATCTTCCACTGGATGGCCCTTCCACTTGAGCAAATATTCAAAATATTCTTTCCTTCTGGTCTTCTTACCCACTCGTTTATCCAGTATCTGCTCCATCTATGGCTTCTCTGCAATCAACATATGCTTCTTCCACTGAACCTTTGGCTGCTCACCTTCTGTTCCTACTTCTTCATCTTTATATGGGTATAAATCTGCGACATTGAATATCAGAGACATTCCGATCCCATCCGGTAAGTCAATCTCGTAAGCATTTTCCCCCAATTTCTTCAAGACCTTACATGGCTCGATTTTCTTCATTTTCAATTTATTGTATGTTCCCCTTGGGAACCTCTCTTTCCTCAAATGTGCTAGAACTAATTCACCAACCTCGAACTGAAGTTGTCTCTTCCACTGGTTGGATCTGCGCTTATATGTGTGACTTCAATCTAGCAGTCGCTGCTTCACCTGGCCGTGAAGTTCTTTCATCGCCTCTGCAAACTCTTCGACACTTGTGCTTCTAGTCGCAGTCGGTTCCAAATCCCTTAATTCAGAAACTCCTCTTGGCTATGTGCCATATACAATCTGGAATGGACTCTGGCCTGTGCTCTTGTTCACTGAGTCATTATATGTGAACTCTACCTGCGGCAATATACTATCCCACTGGCTGTGGTGCTTTGTCACCAAGATTCTCAGCAAGTCTCCCAGACTTCTGTTCACCACTTCTGTTTGCCCATCCGTCTGAGGATGATATGTAGAACTAAACATCAAGTTATTCCCCATCTTCTTCCACAGTGTCCTCTAGAAATGTCCCACAAACTTTTTATCTCTGTCCGAAACTATACTTCTAGGTAAGCCGTGAAGTCAAACGACCTCTTTGAAAAAAATATTTGCGATGTGAGTTGCATCACTGGTTTTCTGGCATGGGATAAAATGTACCATCTTGGAAAACCTATCCACTACCACAAATACTGAATCAAATCCTCTTTGCATCCTTGGCAATCCCAATACGAAATCCATGCTGATTTCATCCCACGACCACTCGGGTATGGGTAATGGTTGATAGAATCCCGCATTCTTCTTTCTTCCCTTTGAATGCTGGCAAATCATGCATCTGTCTACAAATCGCTTGACATTTGACTGCATCCCTAGCCAAAAGTATGACTCGCTCAGCTTTGCAAATGTCTTATCATGACCAAAGTGTCTGGCCAATCCTCCGTTGTGTTTCTCCTTTAACAGATTCTCCCTCATGGAGAAATTTGGAATACACAATTGATTGCCCTTAAACAAAAACCCTTCCTGGATCACGTACTGTATCCACTGGCTTCTGTATCTGAGAATTGGATTCTCAGTTGCTTCATACGCTTCCTTAAAATATGGATCATATGCATACATGTCCCTGAGATCATCAAAGCCTAACATCCTGACTTTGAACTCCTGCATCAGCAAACATTTCCTGCTCAAAGCATCAACTACTTTGTTAGCAGTACCAGAAATATGTTTTACTACAAAAGTGAAATTCTGCATGTATTCAACCCACTTAACATGCCTCTGATTCAACTTCTCCTGTTGAGTCACAAACTGCAATGCATGGTTATCACTATATAAAACAAATTCCTTTGGAATCAAATAGTGCCTCCATTTTTTCAATGCCTGTATGATGGCATAGAATTACTTATCATACGTGGAGTACTTTTCTTTTGCCTCATTCAACGTCTCGCTGAAATATGCAATCGGTCCATCCTCCTAACTCAAGACCGCTCCTATGGAAAACCCACTTGCATCACATTTGACCTAAAACGTCTTTTGGAAATCCGACAACACCAGAACCGGTTGTTCCGTGATCTTCCGTTTCAATAAATTGAAGCTCTTCTTAGCCTTATCAGTCCAGTGAAAAGATTTATGACTTTTCTTTACTGTATCCATCATTGTTTCGCTAATCCCACTGAAATTTCTGATGAACTTCTAGTAGAAACTAGCCAGTCCATGAAAACTCCGCACCTCAAAAATATTTCTCGGTGATGGCCAATTTTTTATTACCTCCACCTTATCTAGATCCATATTCAATTCATTCGTTGATATAATAAATCCCAGGTAAATGAATTCTTTCTTCATAAATGAAGATTTCCTCATGTTAATCAATAGCTTCTCCTGCTGTAGCTTTTTCATTATTGTAGCTAAATGCTTAAGATGTTCTGCCTTTGTTTTGCTGAAAATTAATATGTCATCCAGATACACAATGACAAACTTCCTGATGAATTCCCTCAGGACTTCATTCATCAACCTCATAAAGGTACTCGATGCATTTTTCAAGCCATTCATACAAACCTTCGTTTGTCTTGAACGCTATTTTCCACTCATCGCCTTCCCTCATGCGAATTTGGTGATATCCACTCTTCAAATCAATCTTTGAAATTTTTTTTTCCCCACTCAATCAATCCATTAAATCATCCATTTGTGGCAATGGAAACATGTACCTAATGGTTATCTTGTTGATGACCCTTGAGTCGGTACACATTCTCCAACCTCCATCTTTTTTCGGACTGAGTACCGTTGGAACGACACATGGGCTCAAACTTTCCCTGACCAATCCTTTGTCTAGCAGCTCCTGGGCCTACTTCTTGATCTCTTCAATTTCTTGTGGAGTCAACCTATACACGGCTTTATTCGGAAAACTAGCTCTTGGTATGAGGTCTATATGATGACTCACACTCCTCATCAGTGGCAATGAACAAGGTAATTCGTCCACCACAATGTCAGCGAACTCTTCCAGTAGTTCCTGAATTTCTCCTGGCAAATCGTCTACTCTCGTGCTAGTCAAAACGATCCTTGGTTTCCTGACCACAAAGAATTGTGGACCTTCTTTCTTCTTCACCTCCGTAAGAAGCTCCTTCCCACTCATGAGAAGTACAATATTTCTCCCTTCTGGTTCTACCTCCTTATCTTTTATTGGAAGCAACATGTGTGTCCTCCCATTCTTCTCTAGAGTATACGTATTCATCTTCCCATTATGAATTACGTTCCTGTCGTATTGCCATGGTCTGCCCAGAAATAAATGACAAACATCCATAGGAATAACATCACAGAGTATTTTATCATTATACCCTCCTATTTTGAATTCAACTAAACACTGTTTAGTGAAATTTACCTGATGTCCCTTCTATAGCCTTGAAACTTTGTATGGACTCAGGTGATCAGTCATTTCCAGCTCCAGCTTCTCTACCATCTCGATTGAAATGAGATTATTTGTGCTACCATTGTCCATGATAACCTTGCATACCCTGTCCTTGGTTTTGCAAGCAGTTCTAAGAAGTCTGTTTCTTTGAGCTGAGTCCTCCACCTCCTTCTCAGGTGTTAAGAGAACCTTATGCATCATCAGTGACCTTTCGCCTTCTGCATCTTCCTCTTCAACATCTCGCCTGTGTGCCTTGGCGATGTGAGCTTCTCCTCCATCCTTCTTTTTATCTGGACAGTCGAATGACTTGTGCNACTCCACCTCTTCCTTTTCCTCTACCTCTGGTACGAGGAAACATGTTATTATCAGCGTATCCTCCTCTCTGTTCTGTATGATTCCCTCTCTGTTCAGCATGCTTCCCTCGCTGTGAACTTCCACCTCTCTCGGTTCGAGTCTGAGGTTTCTTCTAGTCTTCCTTGGGCTTCTGGTATTTATCTTGGGAAACCGATTTTCCTCTGGGTTGACTTCTGCCTCGACCTCTTTGACCTTGCTTATGGCTTGGCTTCTCCTAATCTTTCAAATCCATTTGATAAGCATCTTCCACCGTTCAGATGGTTGCCATACTCATCTCGTTCTGGATATCGTATCTCAGGCCATTCATATACCTGGCAACTTTCTCATCATCGCTCTCCCGATGACCTTCTCTAATGTTCAGTCGATAGAATTCCTCCATGTACTCTTTTACTGTCATCAAATTTTGTCTTAGGTTCTGCTTCCTCTTGAACAGAGTGATTTGATAATCTCTCGGGTGAACTTTGCCTTCATCTTTACAATCATTTGATCCCAACTTTTAATTTTCTACTTTCCCTTGCAGTGTCTATCTACTTGTAGCTCGTCCCACCATAATGCTGCGTGTCCCTTCAATCTCATGACAACATGCCTAACTTTCTTATCCTCTTCGACATCTTCATAATTGAAGTATGTATCCAGAGCTCTAATCCAATCTAGAAGTTCTTCTGCATCCAGATTCCTCTCATAAACTGGAATTTCCATCTTTGTTTTTGCACCCATCCGTGCAATAGCTTTGATTAGACGTTCATTGGCTGCACCCTCGGCTGCAACTTCTTCCTCATGTTCAGCTTCAACTTCACTGTTGGAATCACTCAGATCCCCTGCACTGGCTGTGCATCTTTGTACTATCTCCATATCTTTGAGTCTAGCTCATAGATCACGTATCTCTCTTTCCATTTCTGTATTCTGTGCTTGCCTTCCCCTTCTCCTTGGGTTTTCTCTTTCCTCTGGATTGGGTGACTGTCTATCCCGTCTCCTTGGCGGCATGGTGAATTTCCTTCTTCTCTTCTATAGAAAGCAAAGAAATTTTCTTGCTCTGATACCACTTGACGCAGGTGTGCCACCCAGGCACGTCCGCTCACAGGAACTTCTCCTCCCTCGGCCCGAAGACTTGTAAATCTCTTCTAATCCCCTATCGAAAATTTTCCACACCCACAACAGTTCTCCAAAAATATCTTCGTTAATGATCGGGAAATCAAACTTCGTGATTTCGCGAGTCCCGTGGTTGAGTGGTTTTTGGATTCTCAAAACCTTGAACCCCGACGTAAGTCAATGCTGACCTTTCATGTCCCTGTCAAAGTTTCTCTTGTCAGGATTTCGGCACTCACGATGCTCAAACATTTCTCTTTACCAAACCTCGAACCCCGATATACTTCCTTGCTGCCTTAGCCTCTCGGGATAAGCCTTTTTTTCATGCGACCGCTCCTTATGTTACCACAGTCATACTCCTCGTTGGGGCTTCATGGTTCATGATTCCAAAATGCACAAACAACTTGTCACCAGGATCTCCGATATCCCAATGACTCAAACACTGATGAACAACTTCCTCGTTGGTATTTCGGACTTCGCGGGATCGCGAATCCTAATACCAAAGTTTTCAGGACTTACCTTTTCCCAAACCCCAATGTGGTATGCCACCTGTCCTCCATGCCGACTTCCCCGTGGCCCACTCTTTGTTCTCATCGGGAAATTGCGTTTCAGAATTTTGCGATTTCCACTGCTATGATTCCCAAGAATCACAAAACGCCAATTCCCGATGCACGTGAGGGTTGACTCTCCCACATCACTATCTCCTCATCACCTTTTCAGACATCGCAGGATTGTGATTCCTGATGTAACAATTTCTTTGTCCTCGGGATTCCTGAAATGCTGAACCCCAACACCTCTCGGATCTTCTGACACGTGTCCACCCTGAGATCCCCAGCTAGGACTTCTCCTCAGGGTTTCGATATTTGAAAGGTTTCAAGTCTCTGGACTTCTGAAACCCTGAAGCTCCAATATCCCGATGCCTCTCTAGGACTTTCCTCTGCTCACCAGGACTTAACCCCAATGAAACTTTTGTCCAATCAAATGGCCAACGGTTAACCGAACAATGATCCTACGGCTCATTATCCTCCTGGGTTTAACCTCCGAACACGACCGTAACCTCCTCGCTTCTTTGGCGGATCCATCGGCTGATAGGATTTTCACCAATCCTTTCCTCAAGATCCTGGTCATCTATCTTGCCTCTTTGAGGTATCTGCAAAAGGAGTATGGGTTCCTCCACAGAACTTGTCCTCCTGCATGAAAACTTGCGACGCCTGTTCTAACACTATCACACACAACTCCCTGTGCTTTTCTTCAAGGTTCACTCAAAGGTACTATACCTCCTGAGCTTTGTCAATTCTGAAGATTCAGGATTTAAAACCTCCTACTCACACTCGACAAACCTTCAAACACCCTAAAAGTTTGAGATCTTTGACCCTGCGCACACCTGCAGCAACAATCCTTCAAAGTTTCTTCTCATATTCACAACTGAGCCTCTCCCTTAGCCTGCGCCCTCCTGGCATGGCTCCAACAACCTAATTTCCCTTCTGAGAACAAGAGTTAAACTACCCAAGCCTCCGTCAACGCACTCCTTGTGGATGTTTTCGACTGCACTCCTTACAGGAATCCTCACTGAGATAGAGAAACAACTGTAACTCATTTCTTCTTCCCCTCAGATTTCAAACTCAAACATGAAATCACATACACAACAATAAAAGAAAATGCATAACAGGAAAACAAAAACTCATGAGCACATCATTCAACATCCACACACAGAGAACAGACACAAAACCATGGATTTGAATCAACTTCTTCTATTAATTCAAGATCTATACATGGATGTTCTTTTGCAGCTCTCTGCTATTCTCCTGTGCTCTTCATGCTTCAACTATGTTACAATGTACAATGAGGGTGTCTATATCCGTTTTCCCTCCTTTATAAAACTGTCTAATCTATGAATTCAATTCTACCTACTTACATTTACTACTATAAATGTCTCCATCTACTTCAGACGAGAGCGAGGCGCTCAAGGTCTGATTACATTCTACCAAGTGTTCTTCTTTAAATTTCCTCATTAATGTTCGCACAATAGTTTCAAGGTGTTTTTCAAAAATTTGTGCTGGATGCCTTCCAGCTGTCTTCCGCTTCCGCCCTGGCTCACTTGACATGAGGGATGCTCCTGCATCACCTTATCCAGCCGTCAGGAACCTGTTAGTGCAGAAAGAGCTAGGTGAAAAGAGGGCTAACTGGGTTACCTCCTTGCAGGAGTACGACATAGAAATTACCCCAGATCAAATAGTGAGAGGCCAAGGGTTATGCAAGTTAGTTTCTGACTCAACCGCAGGACAGTAAGAAGAAAACGATATGTCAAGTCTAGGACAACACAATCAAAATGCAATCTGTTGTACAAAAAACTCTGTCAGTCCTTCGTATGATGATATAAAATTCTGTCTTGAACATGGTTCAGCCCCCCGTCACCTAGATCCCACTAAGAGAAGAGAGTTAAGATTAAAGGATGCCTCCTTTCATTTGATTAATGGTATTCTGTTTCGTCAAAATTTTGATGGCGTACTGATGCGCTGTCCTGAGAAAGACGAAGCAGAAAAAGTCTTACTAGAGTTGCACGCGGGAGAAGCTAGTGGTCATTTTGGTGGTGAAACCACTGCCCATAAAGTTTTGAGAGTAGGTTATTACTGGCCCACACTTTTTAGAGACGCCCATGCCTTGTGTCATAAGTGTACTATTTGTCAAAAAGCATCAGGGCGGCTACAAAAACCAACCTTTCCTTTGCAACCTGTTCTAGTAGACTCTCCTTTTCAGCAGTGGGGCCTTGATATTATAGGTCCAATCAATCCACCATCCTCTCTACAACATAATTTTATCATAACATCCACATATTACTTTACCAAGTGGTCTAAAGCTGCCACATTAAGAACTGTCAATACCAATCAGGTAATTGCCTTTCTGAATTTGAATATTATCACTCGTTTTGGTATCCCTAACTGTTTAGTATTCAACAACGCTTCTTATTTTTCGTCTCTTGAGATGAGCGAGTTCGCTTTAGAAAAAGGAATTAAATTGAAGTATTCTGCTAGCTATTACCCCCAGGGTAATGGATTGGCAGAATCAACAAATAAGAACTTGATTAAAATCATCAAAAGAACGGTATCTGAGAATCACAAAAAATGGCACAATGCACTGTTGAATGCGATCTGGGCTGATAGGGTAACACCAAAGAATGTTGTAGGTAACTCTCCCTTCTTTCTCATCTATGGTAGAGAAGCAATTCTGCCACCGCACATCCTTCTTCCCTCACTACAACTATTACAGAAAATACAAAAAGAAGACTGTCCCCCTTTGGAAAACCGAATTAACACTTTGATGAAGCTAGAAGAGGTAAGAGCCCAAGCTAAACGTAAGTTAGATCAGCATCAACTAACGGTCAAAAGCTGGTTTGATTCTAACTTTGCCTCTGATAGGAACTTCGAAGTAGGTGACCTCATCTTGAAATGGGAAAAACCACATGAGGGAAAGGGAGAGCACACGAAATTTTAGAACTTATGGCTTGGACCATTTTTAATTGTTGAGAAGTTGGGTCCCAGCTCTTTCCGATTGCAGAATCTAGAAGGGCGGCCTGACACCTATCCAGTGAGTGGCCAAGCTCTGAAAATATATTTTGCTTGATGAAAACTCTTTGTATACTATTTACATATTTTTCTTTTGTTTGCTTTTTCTTTGCTGTTTTGGTTTTGATTTCTCCTTTATGCTTATTAGTTTTTGTTTTTGAAAATACACATACTTGCATGCTGAGCTATTCGGACAAAGAAAACAGAAAATTCCTTCACTGAAATGACTGCTGAAAAATTGTATAAACATCAATTATATACTTCTAAAATTTACATCAGTGTTGGCAAAGACTGTTGTTTGAAATAAGTTAACTAATTTCGATCTATGAGTAAAGCCTGTCACGATCATCTATTATCTTCTTACGTTGTCCCTGTTCCTTAAGGGAATGACTCAGAAAGATGTCTCCCTACCTTAGAAAGTTGGTTTTGTAAACAAACCATCTCTGGATCTTAATGAAGGACAATTATAAAAAATTCTGTTGAGGTCTGTAAAAAATATGCTAAATTTTCAGCGTCACCCCGCTCAACTATATATCTTTAAAAAAACAAAATAAATCATTAAAAGAGCTGTGGGAAGTGCTTGTAAACCTGCCGGTATGCTGAACAGGTCTGCTGGCAGTGGGTAATACATGCATGAAGCCAAGACAACTTCACCGGGGTACTGAACAGTCCCGTTGGCAGCGAAGCAATGTCGGGTATATAAAAATCTGCAAATATGAAACCTCTTAACCGCAACTTGTCCTTTATTATGATCTGGAACTTCTTGGCAGGATACAGATATCATAGTGGGTTAAATGGAAACCCTGTCGAGGCTATGGATGCCTGCTGGTAGTAGTGGCTCTGTCAACAGTATTGGATATTTTATCTTTAATATCGTGACTCGCTTATCTTAGGACTGTTATCAGTTTTCATCCTTTAAACACTGCTGGAATATTTGGTTAATGATGATGTTTAAACAATTTTCTGGTTGTTATTTTGGAGTTAGAATTTTTCTCATTATCATAATCTGAATTTATTCTTTTGACAGAGATAACTTCTTCTACTAGTGTGTTGCCATTGTTGGCAGCCAATTACCATTTTTATCTTATCCTTATAAGTTTCCTACACCAGTGTTTTGCAACCCTTGATTTTCAACGAAATCTTTGGAATAAAATAACACTGTTATTTCCTGCATTTGCACACTTGCCTTTGTTCTCGTTTTCACAACTGCAAGCGTGAAAACTTTGTTTTCGAAGTCCCATTAAAATCGTCACTGGATTATTATGGTTACTCTTGTCTATGTGTTCATTGTGTTTCCAATTTAATTATAGTCACACAGTTGGCAAGACTCCAAGATCTTTACTCATTTGGCATTCTTTAATTGTTAATATGATTTCATTTTTACAAGGCTGTGATGATATCCTTATGATCGAGTTTTTGATACATTGGTGTTTTGATGTTCTATAGTCTTTCATCGATTTCTTTGACACATTGGTTTCATGAAAACACATTGACGTTGTGGTTAGACCCTTGGTATAAATTATTTCATACATATTTGATATGATCGAACCCTTGGTGTTGATTTTGAATCATTGTTTTGGTTTTAAAACTATGCTAATGCTATTGCTTGCGCAAATGTTTGGTCGACTTACCATAGATTTGATTGATTGTTTGAATGGCATGGTTTTTAACATATGCAATAGTGATTTGAATCGCTATATTCGTCGTCGTTTGTACTATGGGAAATGACTGTTTTGCATGGGCTGATCTAGATCCACCACCTTCGTACATTTGGTAATTAATTCCTTCCCCCTATCCCGGGTTAACTTTATTGTTTTTGGGTAAGCCCGTGAGCTATCAACCCTGTGTATACTCTGTTCGTACCCTTTTCCATTCACTCTTCTCATCGTGTGCTCCCGTCTATGACACTGGTGGTGCGCATAGAGCTAAATGGTAGCCAAACTCTGTTGCTATTCGATAATGCCCATAAGTATTTAGAAAATGGTGGTTGGCTGGTGTTTATATAGAGGTTCGAGGGTTTCAAGCTTTTGGTTTCCCAACAATTCGCCCTCACCTTTGACGGGTACAGGGATAAGGTCGGAGACGTACAACTTGAGCTCAATGAAGAATTCTTAAGCTTGGCTACAAGACTGCTAGCTACAGGTCAAAGATGGTTTAAAAATTCCAAAGTAGATGAGGTATCGTGGCCTCTTCTATTCACTTCAAGAAATATTGTTTCCTGTGATAAAGGTATGCCTATCACTACCCTCAAACCCAGGTCTCACGATCTTTTGGTAATTGTTAAAATGTTTGTGACCTGTGAAGGTCAGTATGGCTTGGTATTTCTGTATCACCTTCAGTTATTGATGAATTTCATAGGCTATCCTTTGAACATGCCACATTATCTCCTGCGTAGTCTTTACAAGATGTCTAAAAGATTCAAGCGTGAGAAGGCTGATAGCAGCCTTTTCCATTACGACTTGATTAAACTCATTTTCATCCACCATTTGAGCCTTCATGGTGACTATTGGAAAGCCTTCCTCTGTAGGAATGGTTTTCCCACTCTCGAGTCTGTCCAAGTTGACAAGGTTGTGGTTACGAAAACTTTGGTTGGGCCAGCCGTGCCATTTCATATCCTTCTACCCATTGTTAAACCCTCAGATTTCCCTGACATAGACCTACCCGATGCCATAGCCAAACCATGTACTAAAGACAAGACTGAGGCCATCAAGAAGCTTGTGATGAAGAAAGGTAAGGGTGTTACTACTATTGACAGAAAGGGGAAGAAAAATTCTCGATTGATATCGAGATTTGCCCGGAACAAGCCTAAACAAAACATCGACCAAAATCCCATAGTGTTGAGCGAGGACTCAGACTCTGATGTTGATAGTTTCCTAGCTGAGGAGTACCCCTATTCCCATGGCCTATGCTCTAAGGAACCCTATGACTATGTCTGTAGCTTACCTCCTTGCCTAAAAAACGACCCAAACTACCCGAGAATCAAGTTGCACAAGGAAACCCCTGGTAACTTGAACAAACCCTCGCTTGTGATACCGGAGCCGAATCAATCATCATGCATCCAATGTAATGCTTGGCTAGAGAGTTATTACACCGATGTTCCCCTGTTGCAATCAAAGATCAAATCGTTAGAGGAACAGGTGACAGTGCTGGCGAAAGAGAACGACAGGCTTCAAGCCAATGAGAAGAAACAAAAAACCACCGGTTCAATTGTCTTCAGGAACGTCGAAGCAACAACGGCCTTTGTCAATTCAAAATTATCATGACTGAGTTTCCCAGGTATGTGTTTTGACATCAATTTTGCTTTATGATCTTGGTTTAATTAATATAACGAATTGGGTTTTGTTTTCGATTAGCTCTGTTCGTTTTAATAGATACACAATGATTCTGTTATATTTGGATCATCAAAAATGACTTTGTTGTGGATCATGTACAATAGATTCGTTTTGCTAAAATTAAAATATAGCTATAATTTGGTTATGCGATTCTATTGTGCTTAGATTAGTATAAGCGATTGGGTTGTTTGTGATTCTGTTTGGTTTGCTTTGAAACAGTTCTGTATGCTTGAATTAATATAATCGATTGGTTTTTGTTTCTGTTTAGTTCTGTTCGAATATATATTTAAGGAATTATTCTGTTTTGTTTCAATTTTAGACTTTGATTTCATTCGATCTGTACATGAGATTTATTTATCAGACACAACTATGATTTGGATTAATACGATTTCATTGTCTTTGGATTATGCCAGCCCCAAACTGGCTCGATTCATTTCTTTTGGCTTGGTTTTGAAACGATTCCATATGCTTGAATTGGCATGATCGTTTACGTATGCAATGCATCAATATCAGTGGGTGGTTTGATAAATATAATGTAATCTATTGATTCGCAAAATGACTTTGTTATCTTTGATTATCAAAAACGATTTTGTTAATTGTTGAGGTGACACAAACTATTGCATGAATGATTTGTTTAACCGGTTACAGTTTGTGTTGATTGAAATTGGTTCATGAAAATGATTTCATTGCTTTTGAATTATCTAAGCGATTCTATTTACCCCGAATTGGTGATAACAAATGTTGAACAGAGTGCATGTATCTCTGTTACCATTCGGTTGACCATGATTTCGTTTGTTTCAATTCACATACAAGTTTTGGTTTGATATTGCATGAATGATTCACTCTGTTTGGAATTAGTAATTAAAGATTTGGTTGAATAAGTCAAATATAATTCTGTTAAGTTTTGGATTGATTTTGGATTAATATAAAGTTTAATATAATATGACATAATATAAATAATATTACATATAAACAATATCTAAACTTCTATATTCTTGTCTACTTATAGGTACCTACGAATTTCATTGACAAATGGGACATGATGTAGCAGTTTAGATATAGTTTTCAGTTGTTAGTCATAGGAAAAATAGGGATTTGGGAGATTGTTCCTAGATTTTTGTAAACTATTTTGACAATTTCCACAAGGATGTTTTACCCTGTGGGAGGTCTTTAAATACTTGTTATTTTTTGTAAGCATCATCATCATCAATGTTGGGAGAACCAGACTATGGATTTATAGTAATACAGACTAGGATGAAAGTTGATGTCTTGTAACAACTTTAGCTTTCAATATATCAAACTTTTATTTCAAGTTTTCTTCATATCAATTTGCAATTAATTATCGACTACTTTAGCTATTGTAATTCATTGCAGGTTGACGTGATTTTGTTTATATGTCATTCTTATCTGATCTCTCTTATTTTAAAAAGTACAACAATTACTTTGTTTCAATTTAGTGAATTAAAGATTTCTCTTCTTCATTAAATGAATCATTTTGTACAAATGTTTGCACGCAGATTTATCTAAATGTGATGATTTGTAAATCATAAGATTGTTGTAATTTTTTATGTATTGTTTGTCTTGTCATTTATATTTGAAGAGCACAACTGATTCCTGTTTACGAGAAGCTTGTGGATAATCTGGTGTGGGTTTCCTCCCACCGAACAACTAAATCAACTATTGCATACAGGACAAACCTGAAGCGTTACTTCAGGTCGGTTTGCTATTTGTTATTTGATAGTTAGTTTATTAGTGTTATT
>JASDQU010105928.1:32154-46062 GCA_032191745.1 Picea mariana | reverse complement strand
TATATATATATATATATATATATATATATATATATATATCATTTAGATTCTTATTTAGAATTATTATTTTAGTTTCTTAGCTTAGACAATCTTTATTTAATTTCTTTCTCATAAAATTATAAAAATCGAAAAACAATAGTTTTGTTGTCTTAGGGCAGTTTACAAGTGATTTTTGTAGGTTTTCATTTAAATCTGTAATCTATAAACATCGTATATTTGTAATTGGAACAAACTCTGTTGATAATTGAACATTTAATTTTATAGAATTATTGCTTATAGTATAGATAATAGACTGTATATATTTATTTCAGATTTGTTTATTAGTTTTCTGTTGTTATTGTTTACATTTAGATTAGTTCCTTAGCATAGTTTGCTTTTGTTTTCCTAGGACTTAGATCGGCTAACGAAGCCGCTAAACCCATCAGGGTGGGTTATCCCAAACGACTTGGGTTATTTAGACAACCTCGGACCAGATCCACTCTTCCATTTGGCGAGCGTTCATTTTCTCCCATCAACACAACCTTAGTCACTAAGGAAACACAAATGCACCTCAGTCACAAAGGAAACACAAATGCAAACAAAAAACACAGAGGAAACACTCCCAGGGGCTACACCCTCCACCTATGAGTCACAAATGGTTCATCCAACACTGGTCCTCTACCATTGCAACCCTAACCCTGAATGCCTCTACACTACACCAATCCATGCACACTCCCCACTTGCACAAATGATGTCTCGCCTCACCGAATTACAATTGATCTTGACCGTATTTTCCCACTCCGCGTTAGTCACCATATTTTCCCACTTTGTGCCAATCTGCATATTCATGAATTGCAATGATTTTTACAAACTATATCAAATGTATGGAATTATGGTTTATCAATATGCATGTATTTTCCCACTGGTGTATTATGAACGTGGCGTGGTACTTTTTGTCTGCGTGGCACAAAAACGTGTGTTTCCATGAGTGAACCTAGGTCATCTCTCCCTATAATATGTTATGTGCCACTAACCTAGGTCATGTCTCACTACAATATGTTATGTACCACTAACCTATGTCATGTCTCCATGCAATATCATGTTATGTACCACTAGCCTAGGTCATGTCTCCCTGAATATCATGTTATGTACCACTAGGTTAATTTCTTAGCCTATGTTTTGGTTAAAAAAAAATTCTTAGCCTATGTTTAATATTCTTATGTTTCAAGCAAGGCCTTCCCATTATGAAGAATTAACAATGTATATTTGTAGTTGGTGTGCAACACTCTTGAAAGACCCCTTTGGCTAAGAGGCCATGGGGGCATCTAATATTATGCCAAATTTAACTAGGACTTAATGCACATGGCCCCAACCACATGAATAGTTGCTTGTATAAGTGATATGTCTCGCAAGGGGTGAAACATGTTTTGATTAGCGTATCTTCATTCTAAACTACAAGGTGGGGAGGAAGATGAATACGTGAAAGAGGTTGCTCGTAATTCATAATTTTTGGATGAAATTGTTAGTACTAGGGTTAATTAATTTCATATATTCTATTTAATATTATATATGACTTTCTAATATGCTTATGCCTAAGCACAAGGTTTATATTTGTGGTTCTTTTAATAGTATTTAGCCTATAGGAGTCTTTAGTCATTTTGATTTGTGTGACTAATATTTATTTAGTTGTATTTTTTTACCCCACAATCAAATTTGTCATTTATTTAGTCATTTTTATGTGTCTCACTAATTATTTTTTACTCGACAATCAAATTAGTCATTTATTTAGTCATGTATACATGTGTTGCAAAAAATTAGTAGAATTTAGTCATTTTTTGTTGTTGTGACTAAAAGCTTTAGTCACATAGTAATTTATTTACCAAATTCTACTAGTGTCATATTGACAGTAATTCAAAGTAGAACTGTGTATATTTTAACCTTGTACAATTATTTACAACAAACCAATTCTTAATAAAAAAAAAGATACAATGGCACATACACACATTACACATAGATTTTTACTCTGGAAACCAACAACGTGTTAAAAGTTTCACCTCTAATCTTGTATTCATCATTTTAATTTTTTACAATAAACTATACACATAGGATTAGCGGCATACACACCTATAATCCATTGACTTGGATTAGTCAACAACCCTAATTCCTTAACTAGAATTAGAAAACCATCGACAAAAACCATGTGCCAAAAAACCACAAAAAATTGACACATAAAACCACCAAAAAAGGGACCAATTTTTTTTTTCTCAGGAGCTCCCCCACAACCCTCCTGGTTGGGGGTGCAAAGCACTCCCAAACCCCATTTTCTCCCATATCAGTGCAATATCAATGTACATTACATGAGATTAATGTTTCAAAGAATATAACACATACCCAACAATTTATCCATTATTAATTATCAATTAAAGACCGCTCACAAATTTTTCCATTGATTGATAGTATAAAATTCAATAAATGACATATTCATTAGAAATATGTCCAAAGGGAGAACCTATGGACCTAAGAAACTAAATATATGCTCAAAAATGATAAATAACTTGAACATATAGAACGCCATGCAATCCAACAACGTTTATACAATATCTAGGTTAGTGGAAAAATGTTTATTCAAATTTTAGTAAAGTGCGAGAGAAGAGAGGATATTTTTCTATTTAAAAAATGATAACTATGATTTGTTATTATTCTAATGAGTGCTACAACTATTAAGGAACCAATGAAGTGATAGTTTTAATGTATCACGAAATGTAAATTAGAAAAGAAGCACCACTGGAAAGTAATTGCAGATTTTTTAACTTAATAAACTTGCAATTCAAATAAACAAAATTTAGAAATGAGAGTACTTTACTAGCTACACACAAAATATCAATCCTTATAAGAAACTATGTTAATTTTCAATTTCAAATGTGCAATTAAATGCATACTCATAGCCTTCATTTATCATTACAACATTATAACAATAAAATTTACCAATTATTATACTATAGAAGTATCATATAAACAATTAAATTTAATCAAATAATGAATATAAGAATACCATCTCCAATGAGATTGACTATTGGATTTTTTGCATCATTGGTCCCAATATTACGTCAATCTTGTCAATTCTCCGCCAACTTCATTACTCTTGTTGGAACTGCTACAATTTTCATCAGACCTTTTGGATTGTTGAATGGACTCACCAGATACCTCCCTCCCAACATCGAAGGGTAGACTTCTTCCCCAAGGCCCCTCGAGATGAAACAATGTTCTATAGGACTAACCTCTAGATCTATCTATAGTGTGCATGCTCCTAGGCATTGATGATCCCACCTCCAAAGTTACACCAAGTCCAACTCACAAATAGTAATACTCACAAGTCAGTTGGTCGTTACAATGACCATCTAATAATAGGGAAAATAGTCATCCCTCTCTTGTCCCAAGATCTTTCTTTTATAACTCCTCCCCCTAGTGCACATGAAATTATCAATTAAAAATATAAAATAAATTGTTTCCCTCATCCATTTTCTTACTTTCCCAAAATTAGTCCTAGATGTTTCTTACCTTTTGCTCAAGAATCCCCAACTTTTCTCGACACCTAGATTTTCTCCTAGATGTTTCTTATCCTTTCTTGACTCTTAGATTTTTTTCTAGATGTTTCCTAGCTTTTGTTGACTCTTTGCTTTTCTTCTAAATCTTTCCCATATTTTATTATCGCATAGATTTTTTTTCTAGATCTTTCCTAGATTTTATTGGCTCTTTTTTTTTCTCCTAAATGTTTCCCAACTTTTCTTGTCTCTTTGATTTTTATTTTCTCCTCCACTTTTCATTTCATTAGAGTTCTTATTTATTTAAAATCCCCCATTAATTAATTTTTCAAAATAAAACATGCACATTTTTGGTCTCAAGCTCAATTCCTAGTTGTCTTTTAATTTCATTTTCACTTCTTTTTTTAAAGCCAAAATTTACTAAGTAATTACATCTTGAATCATTTAATAGTTTTTACTCTTTTCTAAGGAATAGTGAAATTTATCATTTTACTAAAGGTAATCTCTAAGAACTTTTACTTGTACCTTGCCCTTTGATTAATTTTCATTATTATTTTTACATAGTCATCTAATATTTTATAAGAATGCTAAGGGTGCCATGCATGCCTTTCCCTTCAGGATGTAC
Organism: Picea mariana; assembly: GCA_032191745.1. Lineage (NCBI taxonomy): Eukaryota > Viridiplantae > Streptophyta > Pinopsida > Pinales > Pinaceae > Picea > Picea mariana. Next base: position 41,916 of record JASDQU010105928.1, on the reverse strand, counting down.
TTGCGTACTCCAAGGGTGAAATACATCATGTCCTTCAAACATTCGACTTTGAGCATTGGGAAGAGTGGCGCAACTTGTAAAGACCCTATTAACTTTGTAGTTTCCCCTATTTGCAAGACTACTGGACGTTGAGGAATAAGGACTTCACAGTGTTCCATGTCCATCAGTTTATCTCACGAGTGACCAATTTCACAGCCTATCCTCACAACATCATGTAACTGATCGATGTAACATAACCAACACCCATGATGAGTCTCGTCACTATGAAAAATGTTTTTTCCTTCTAAATACGAATTTAAATATGCCTCAAACATAAAAAAGAAAACCAAGGGGCAACAAGCCCATAAAATTTACAGCAAACAACTATTGGAAATTGTGTTGTCATTGATGTCAAAGGTAGACATAATTATGAAAATCCTGAATGTCGCAGGAAGGGGTATATTACTAAAACCAAAGAGAATCGAACTAGATAGAGGAAGATGAAAATCAAACCAGAGGAAGAAGAAAATGTTTCTGTGTGAATGAACTTCTACGTAGCAAGAAAATGACTAAGAACGAAAGTGTTGAGAATTCCCCAAAGGTAGGACGAATGTGAACAACCAACAAAATTAAATTTAAGTTTCACGGGCATGAATAAAATAGCGAGTGGAAGATGAATGAGACAACCATATTAAAAAAAGAGACAAAATCAAGGAAGTGAAGAGTCTTATGGCAGAATGATCGTAGCTTTCTAAAGTTGGATGATGCAAAGGAAGCTCAAGAATGCGTTGGAGGGATGAGAAACAATGAACTTGGATAGAGAGGTCCCAACTAACCAGATTGATATAAAATCCAATATCCCACATTCATAAGTAATAACGACTTTGATAGGTTTATAATGAAAAATCGTTGTCATATACTTCGAATAAGAATGAACAAGTTGAAAAATCATGTCCAAAGGGTTAAATTTTAGTGGATTAAATCCTGACAATTGACCTCTAGAAATCAACGACTAAGATCAAAGGATTGGATCCCAGTACATATCGAATATCAGAGGATTGTTGCAGTGTTGAAGTAGTTAAGGGCCTGATGGATTGATCCCTTGGTGGTCCAGTGGTCTTGGTGCCTTGGTGATATGATATTAGAAGCACAAAGCATATGCACTATGTTAAAGTCCCGACGACCTGATACCTAATGGATGAGCCAGCTCAGATTCCATGAAAGAAACCATGGAGAGGCCACATCATCCACCATGTAAGAAAAAAGACAATATGGAAATCCTTTTAGTTCCATTCCATACTAGATATCATATCGAGGTGATATCTTGAAGAGCAGTGTTAAAGTTTCCAGGGGGCCTATGGTGGAAACATGGAAGAAAATATTCCATACTGGATATCAAAATATTGAATAGAAGCATTGGATTGTACAAGTCCCGTGGGCCTGGTAGGCCAATTTCCCGGTGGTCCAATATCGACTTATAAAATATTAGTAGAGTGAAAGAATAGTGGTAATGTCCTGGTGGACCTGTGGTCTGATACCTAAATGTTTGATGTTATGTCAGTGCCACGAAGGGATCCACATCAGAGCCACAAAAGCAGGCACGTCAAGCCACATGTTCTGTGTCATGTCAACAGGTATATCATATCAAAGAAAAGGATGAAAGTGCATCGATAAGAGATCTCGGTGACTTGGTGGGCCGATTTACTGGTAGAAAAAACTTAGTAGACAAGGTTCCATAACTGGATTGAGAAAAATCCTATGTGCATAGTATTAAAGTTTCAGGGGCCCGGTGCAACATTGGGATGATTGGTCGATCGCCCGATGGATGCAAATCAGAGTATGGAAAAGGTTCCATACCAGATCAAGGCAGATGATTCAAGCTGCAGTATTGAAATTTTGATGGGATGATCACCCAATGACGATGCCACATAAACAGAATGACAACAACCATACATAAGTGAGGACAATGCCATGTGTCAAGCCACATGATTATTCCAAGTTAGCATGGTGTTTGAATAGGGTTGGAGGATGCGACGATGTCAGTAGTCCAATATCGGTGCCACATCATCTAGTACACGTGGAAGGATACCATGTGGATAAAAAGTCATCATACCGAATCTACCAAACCATTAAGGCACAAAGTTGAAGGTCTGGGGGGGTTGATGTCCCAATATCCCAATAAGCCTAGTAGCATGGTGAGCTCGGTGGCATACCAAATTGGGGAAAAAATATTGAGGATGAACATTTAAAGTCTCAAGGGGGTAGTGGGTCGGTGGACCGATAGACGCAATGGTTCCAATGTCTTTATATACTAAGAATAAATCGACAGAAGAGATCAAAATATGTAAATATTGGATGAACACTAAGTATTGAGTAGTATGATATATGTTTCAAGACCCAATGGTCCCAATATGTTAAGAATAAATTGATGGAAAAGATAAAAACATGGAGTTATTGGACGACCACTGAGCATGGAGGTTTTGTTTCTTATTTTGGTGGGTAGAGAATAGATCGACAATTGTGATTTTATTCAAGGGATGATTTGACGGTAGTTGTGAATTGATGCTTATATAGAGGGACCAACGATCACATCGTACATCAAACCAATGGGGGATTTGAGATCAGTTTCAAAGGATTTTTGCATCTCGCTTTTGAGGAAGATTCAAAGAGATATGGAGTTGACCCCATGGACATATTTTTGGTATGTGGAAAAATCAATGGAAGAATGGAGTGTATAAATAAAATTTCTTGAATTTATTTTTCACATAAGTGAGAAAGTAGTGCATGCGAAAAGAAGAGAAGCTCTAAGGCTCAGAGTTTTTTCAAATGGAAAAAAATGCAATAGAGAAGAATGTGATTGTATAAGGGTGGTTGGGAGGTGCAAGGTCAAAGGAACTTCAGAAATTGTGCAAATTATGACCTGATGGAAAGTGTTGTGACAACAAAGACACAATATCATATTGTACAATTTATGGAAGGAAATATATATTTTGGAATTGTTTATAGTTTGAGGAAATTGGTGTCTCTTGTAGGTTGGTTCTTGCAAAAATTGCAGTTGTAGGTTGGTTCCTATAGGAATTGATGAGTTGGTGCTAAACTAAGGGGATTGGTGTCTCCTATAGGTTGGTTCCTACAAAAATTGTTACTGAGTTGGTGTTCAACAAACGAGATTGGTGTCTCCTACAGGTTGGTTCCTGCAAACGTTATAACAATAGATTGGCGTCTACATGATTCTATAAAATAATTGTTTTGTGGTTTTCTCCCATTTTGGTTTCCATGTTAAATTTTTGTGTACTATGGTTTGCATGGATGTATATTTATCATTAACTACTACAGTTGGTAAAATAACATATTGATAAATATTGTAAGAAAAGAAAAAATAAAATAACATATTGATTCACCCCCCACACTCTCAGTGTAAGTAAGTGTGCTAATAGTTGGTATCAGAAAATAGGTCCTTCAAAGTAATATAACCATTGGAAGGTGAATCCCTATAGCACACATGGATTGGATGCCAACTCCCTTGTTCGATGAAATAAAATTTGTATTCTGGAGCATAAAAATGAAGACATATATGAAGGCATTGGGGTATTATGTCTGGAAACCATTTTGCATTGGTTACACACCCTCAAAAATTCCACCAATAAATGCAACTGCAAAGGAGGCAAGTGAAAACAATAAAATGGCCATGAATGCCATTTTGAGTGGCTTACTGGATTCAAAAAAAGCCAAAGTGAGACAATGTACATCAGCTAAAGAGATTTGGGACAAGCTATAAGACCTTTATGCAAATAAATCATCCTCAGAAATTTCAAAATGGAAAAGTACATAAGGATATAAAACAAGTGACAACTCAGACTATGAATCAAATGCTGAAGAATCCAACTTGGCTAGGAATCCGAATAAAGGATCAAGAAAAAACAAAGGTAAGCCTCTTTTTAAATTTTTTAATTGTGAAGAAGTAGAACATTGTGCAACTAAAAGCCCTTATTTAAAAATTGGAAAGAATAATGAAAAGGATCATTCCATATTCAAAAGTTACAAGAATGATAAGACTGAGAAGAAAGAAAATCCCTACAAAAAAAGGAAGAATCTACATATCAGTGAGGACAATAGTTGTTCTAATGATAGTGACAGTGAAACAAAATATATTCTCTTCACGTCCCTAAAATTACAATACGATGAATAAAAAATAATAGATTCAAGAGAAAAAAACAATTACGAGATTAAAGTGGAAGAGGATATTGAAGCATAAATAATTTGTGCCTTAAAATAAATAGATAGACTCAAAGAAAAGAATAGGAATATGAAAAAGGAATTGCAGAAATATGAATATGAGAAAGTTGATCCTGAAGGAGAACTTACTTGTGATCAAAATAAAATCACAAAGCTCAGAAGAGAGAATATGTTACTAAAGAAGGAGTTGTCACAAAGCCTTGAGGAAAAAGAAAAAAAAATTAAAGTTTAAATTGAAGAAGAAGAAATAATAAATGAATTAATAGAAAAGAATATGAAAGAAAAGGATCAACATTGTGACAAATTTCAAACAAAAAATACCTCTCTAAGAAAACAATAAGAAGAGACAGTTACCCAACTAAATACAAACTCAAAATTTGAAAAGATTACTATAATTCTAGATAATATCCTTAGTTTTCAAAGGTCACCATCTATCAAGACAGATATTGGTTATGACCACAATCAAAAGACCTTTGAAAAGGATGCAAGCTCTAAGTCATCAGAAAAGAAAACTAAAGAGAATCCTGAAATCTATGCAGATGTTCTTAAAATATCCAACCACAATGAATACAACCACAAGGAAGGAAATCATGCCTTGCAAAGACTGAATTTTCACTTAAGAAATATAAGAACGAGTTTAGAATAAATTATCCATCAAGGAGACCCTTCATAACTAGGTATCAAAATATTTTTCACGATTATTTTTTTCTTGCAAGTATATTGGCCACAAGGAAGTATATTGCAAAGGTTATGGAAGAAAATATTATATGAGAAATAGGCGTAAAATATCTTACAATAATTACAAGGATATCAATACTAGACGTTGTGACGGGCCTATTGATAGAGACTACAATCCATTTGCTCCCCTACACTAAAAAGTTGGATGTTATAAATGCAATAACTATGGACACGTAGCCCGAGATTGTAGAAGCAACATGAAAACATATTCTAGACAAGGATAAAAAAAGGTATGGAAGAGAAAATAAGAAAAAAAAAAGGAAGAATATGAACTATCTTGGTATGCACAAAACAAAGAACAAGATGCCATCAATAACCAAAAGAAACATACTACAAAAATTTGGAAGAGGAAACAACAAAAAAAACAAAATATATCTGTGTTGGTGCAGACTGCACTCTTAGCACAAAATAAATGCTCATGTCACATAACCAATGGACCAAAGTTTGTAAAAGGTATGACCAAGCAAATGATTTCATGCAGATGGGACTGTTTCTCTTCATTCCAATCAGACCAAGGTGGGAAAAAAATATCTCAAAGATAAATCCGATGAGAAATTGATAGAAGAGGCATAAGAAGACGATATTACTAAAGATAATGAGACACTTTTGAAAAGGATGGGACATGTAGGAGAAGACCATGAAGTTGACAGTGAAGTTGTTGTGAAGGAAAAGTGAATTATTTTTGAATGATGGGAAAATAATGTTGATAAAATAAATAAGACAATGATTGCAACCATTTTAAGCAATAATAAAATAAAATTTCAAAGAAAGCCTTTAAGCTTCAAAAGTTGATAAACCAAGTAAATAATCCAACAAGATTGAAGCAATACATGAAGGTATGATAAAGTAAGTTTCATAATTTATTCCAGTTGTAATGAAAATGGCATATGACAAAATAAATCAAAGAGGAAGGCTCCCGAGACACAAGAATGTGCAAAGTAAATGATGAACAATGAAGTTGAATCCCACAAAGAGGAAGATATTGGAAAAAGTTTAACAACATCACCATTGAAAAAATATTACAAGAAGCTCTTTATCTAAACTTTGGACTGAATCTCTAGAAGGATGATGGTAATAAACTACTAGAAAGAAGTTGAAGTGTTTTTAATTTACATGTATGTTGTCTCTGTGGCATAGAAGACAATGTTTGACCAAGGAATAAACCACAAATTGAAATCGATAGCCTTCTATTGAGATGTGAACGATGGAAAAAAAAATGGAGTTGATGATAGTTGGAATGAGTGCATAGTATATTTGACTAAGTTACAACCATCCATGGAAATATGTCATTGTTATATCTTATTGAAAATGCATGAATAGGTCGAAAGGATAAAACCATACAAGAATTATAGTGAATGTTGAGCAAGCACATTATTTGAAAACTTTTACAATAATGATGAAGGAAGCATCCTTAAAGGAGTTACAATTGTGATATGTGCATGTTTTGACAAACATATTCATGAAAATAATAAACAACCTCTTTTATGTCTTATTATACAAGAATTATGGAGGGTATTATAGATGATAATTTTCAGAAAATATATTGTATATTGATGGGGTTTATGAACGAAATTATGTCATCTCTATACAAAGAAAGTGAAGAGGATGAAGCCCTTGTTGGATTTGTTGTTATTGATGTTTCTTGCATAAATAAATTAGCATGATGAAAATTAGAATTGGAATATCCCTTAGAAGATATGAAGGAAGCACAACAACCTAAAGAATCAAGGTACAATGAGATGTGATAAGTTGCATATGGAAAACAAAGAACTGAATGAAAGGTAGGATTCAAAATTATAAAGAATTTATAAAAAAAAGTAAATATATGACTCTTTTTATAATGTACTTCAATTTATTGGAATAAAAGGACAGTTGAGAGATAAAGATGAAATGATGATACCTAAATATGAAGATACTATTGTCAAAAGGATCTTGTAGATAAAGAACAAGAATTTAAATGAAATCATCATGGAGAATCACAAGCTCAGGGGGAGCTTACGAAAGAGAAAAGGTTGTTGGTTAAAAAGAATAAAATTAAGAGTACAATGCAAGGGGAAGAATATCCCTTTGGAATTGATGTCAAAGGGGGAGAGTAGATAGAAAGGGGAAGATTAGATTGTTAGAATATTGTACTCGTTTAACCATAGACAATGATACACTATTGTCACCCATCCATAGGAATAAAGCCACCCTCGATCACCTTAACCTTTGACAAAAATAATGATTTTGGAAAGCCACACCAGAACCAATAGATGACTAAGAGAAGCACCTTCTCCAAGGTTAGTGCACAATAGAAAGTACTAGAAAGACCGAACACAACAAAACTATAAAATTGCAACTGTTTGTCCTCCTCCTCCAAAATTGCACACTATTTTTGGTTTCTTGAGTGAGAGTGAGTGAACAAATGAGCCAAGACATACTCTATTTATATTAATATGTCCAGTGACTTTTTTGGCTGGGCTGACCTAACTTTCTGGTAATTATATTTTTTGTTTATCTTTTTCCTGTGAGGTTGTCTTGTCTTCCTGGAGGATATTACCTTAATATTATATATTTTGCTGAGCCAACATGTCTTCTAAAATTTTCACTGTAATACCCCAAGGTCGAGCCCCTCTTGATTTGTAATTATGTTTAATGATGGGTATAGGCTAGTGAGACAAGTGTTTATAAGTTGGGAGGCTTATGTGTTTATTAGGACAGAGAGCCTAGATGCTAAATCCAGGGAGCCAATTTTTCTATATGTGATTGTTCATATCATTAATAAAATACATTGTTGCGTGTATACCAACCATAGAGAAATATTTATGGGGGACTAAGCTCCACTAGGAGGGGAAAGGGAAGGGGGTTGAGAGGCTAGGAAAAAGGGCTAAGCTAGAAGGATTATTGCGAAGGGAATATTATAATGTATATTCATAAAATAATAAGGTTTAGGAAATAAACCCTATTATCCTAAGTTCCTTTGGGAGAGGAACGAACTCCAAGTGGAGAGGGACAAGATCCCAAGAGAGCTATGTGTCAACCTGGGTGCATGCAGTTTTATGGGGGGAAATTCGTCGTTGTGGGGGTTCATTGGCCATTCTTTCCATCCTCTTCCCTGTTCCCTCATGTGATGAGTAGGCATGCAGTCAACCATTTTCCACCATTGTTGAACCCTCTGCCATCATGAACGTATGTAACTTGTGCACACTAGTATTTTTGTTCAGTGCGTACCCTGCCTTACCCAATTTTTCTACTGTGGTTACCCATTTGACTAAGGAGATGGAAAGAAGAAGTAGGTTTTCAGGTCTGTGGTTTTGAAGAGGTGGGTTTTCAGGCCCGTGGAGTGAAGAATCAGGTTGTCAGTTCTATGAGAAAATCTCTCCAGGTGAGAGACATTGTTGGGGAAGTGATTTCTCTTGGAGGGAGTCCAACAATAGCTACAAAGCTCTGAGAATTCTTGATCTAACCTATTTTTGAAGTCCTTGAAGGGAAGTGGAGAAGTCGATGGATTGTGGAACAATGAAGTTGTATATTCCCAAGATGGGATAATCATGTGGGCGATGAGAGTCTGTGAGTGGTGGTCATAAGTAGGCTCCTTGGATGGAATCCTTCTTGTTTCATTGTGTAGCTTTCCATAATCTCAGCCTATCGTAGGATTTCCTTTACCCTGGGTGGAGTTTAGTCCCATCTTGGGGGTGACCCACTACTAATAGCTTGGAGTAGTTTGGTCTAAGGCTGGGAGGTTTGTGGAAGGTCTACACACATTTGTTGGTCTTCTCATAAAAATATAAGTACCAATTCTATGTTAATTTTGCATTTTCTATTTAAGTCCATGTATGAAGTTTATCAAAATTGCTTGTGTTTATTGTCACTTCCACATGAATATGTGTATGAGAAGAATGTATACATCTATTAAATTTTCATTACACACACACACACACACATATTTATATAAGATTTTGAATAGAGTAGAGATTTTTGGTGGCATGCCTGGCCCTGAGATGGCTAGGTATGCTACAATATGGTATCAGAGCCCTGTTTTTGTCACTGAGCCTGAATTGGGCTATATAAATGGTTATGGAAGAAAAATATCAGAGGAATTGTTGTCAAGAGGGAAAAAACTTGAATTTTATAGTGTTCCTGAGTGCCAAGAGAATAACTTGGTTGTTCTTGGAAAGCTCATGAGGTATATCAATTTGATAAACCAAAAAAACCATGGTATTGGGCCACCAAGTTTAAAATTGGGCCGTAGGATTTGTTCGAAAGAAGACAGATCCATCACAACCATCGGATCCAGAGTTTCAATAGTCCATGGGTTGTGCGGTGTTTCAACAGGAAAATCCTCTGAAGACTTGGAGTGATTCTTAGCCGTAGATCATTTGGGAGGAGTAGAGACATTGGAATTCCCCAAGTGGTTTGGCAGTTTGGTGTTCGGGGAAATCCGTTGGATATTTTGTTGTGAAGAAATTTTTGAAGTCCTGAAGTGTTGGATATGATGTGAACCTGTTTGGAAGTCAATAATTCCACAGTTTTGCAAAAGTGATGATGAGAATAAATTGTTGAAGTCTTGAAGTGTTGGATATGATGTGGACCTTAGCAACAATTGACAGTTTGACAATTCTTCGAAATTTTCGATGAAAACAAATTGTCTAAGTCTCAAAGAATTCGAGATGACATGGAATTGTTCGACAGTCGACAGTTTTGAAAAAGTATCGATGAGAAGAAATCCACGAAGACCCAGTTTGCCGAAGTGACATGGCATGATGACATCACCTATGGTGATATGGACCTACCCTAATTCTACCACATGTCACTTGTTTTTGTACTTTT